>LOEQ01007218.1:28674-47764 GCA_001685075.1 Bramus lutescens | reverse complement strand
AGTCTAACCAGCATCCATCTCAGAGAGGAGAGCCATGGCGTCTGCCACACTTCCTTCTACCCAGTATCCTGTTCTGTCTACTCCGCCTCCCTAATTTTCTGCCCTATCAAAAAGCCAAGGCAGTTTCTTTATTTAATCAATGAAATCAACACAAAACAGAAGACCCTCCTACATCAAATTTTTACCAGATTAAGAAAGGTTTTTGAGGCTACCTGTAGCCAATCTATCTTTCACAACATGCAGTCTCATTTTGTTTTATTTTATTATATTATATTTGTAGTTTCACTTTAAAGCAGCCAGAACGGCTCAATAAATAAATTTCCAAAAGGATATCTGCAGCAGGTAGCATACTACAAGTACACAACACCAGGCAAGTAGAAGAGAAGAGAGGTAATGGGTAGACCAGATAGCCCTAGCACAAGCAGGGTGCCAGGCTAGAGGAAAAGGTTGGGTGGTAGCCAGCCTTCATTGCTAATCAACAAATCAACAGTAAACAAATATACTCTGAAATTTCCACCATTTACTCCTAATTTCCAGTGCAACTACATTTGGAGATGAGGCAATAGAGGAGGTAACTAGGTTAAATGAGATCATAAGGGTGTGACTCTAATCTGGTATGACTGGTGTCCTTACAACAAGAGAGAGAAGAGCAATGTGAACTCCGAAAGAAGGTTGTGTGAGGTCCAAAGGATATAAGCCGTGTAACTTTGACAGTGGGTGTCCAAAAACCTCTTGAAGCATGATGAATTATTTCCTATCGTATAAGTTGTTTAACATGTGGTTTTGCTTTAGGTCAGGACAAGTAAGGTACTGTACACACTAAGTCTGAAATTAGAATAAGAAATGAATTTTGCATTTTAGGACTTTCTTCATAACTTCTCAGACCTTAAATGTATGGGGTATAGAAGGATCTTTTTTGAAGCCATACATATGTGTATATTTATTTGACTGACTATGGATAACGATTTCTATCATCTGAACAGAATGACCCCAACTCGAAGAGAGGTACTAGACAGAAACAAATCTATCTCAGATCTACCTATATATCATGTTTATGTTTCCACCTTTGATTATTCTTTTTCTTTATCTAAAAAATTAATAAGAAAAATGCCTGACTTCTATCTTTCAAAAACCTCTCAATATCTTTTTTAAAAAATAAAATAAAAACGAAATAATTTCTTTTGGCAGGGGTGGCTCATGCTTTTAATCCCGGCATTCAGGAAGCAGAGACAGGTGGATCTCTGTGAGCTTGAGACCAGACTGCTCTATAGAGTGAGTTCCAGGCAGTCAAGAGTGTTTCACAGAGAAACCCTTCCTCTAAAATAAAATAAAAAGAAATAAGATAAATTTGGCTTTAGTAACAGTTCCCATAACTCAAAAAGCTAAGAGCTCTTCTTTATTTTTTAAAGTCTTCTTGCATAAATGAATGTATGCAAATCTATCTCTCCATCCACAGATTCATATAAAAATTATAAAAAACAATGCATAAC
The DNA here is from genome assembly GCA_001685075.1 of Bramus lutescens. NCBI lineage: Eukaryota > Metazoa > Chordata > Mammalia > Rodentia > Cricetidae > Bramus > Bramus lutescens. The sequence continues at coordinate 46,274 of LOEQ01007218.1, read as the reverse complement.
TTTCTGTGCACTGCCTTTTTCACTTAATGCATCTTAGCAGGTTTCCTTTTCTGCCTATATAAATCTAATTCTCTTACAAAATAGCATACTGCAAAACATAGTTAAAGATTCTTTTCCTAATGGTCTCTCATTTGGTTTTATTTATTTTTCTGTTATAAACCTTGTAACGAACAGCCTTATGCATGCATTATAGGAAGGATTGCAACTATACTAATTGGATGAATTCATAAGAGCATAATTATGGGTAAAAGGTATATAAATTTTAAATTTTGATAAATATTGAACATGGCAAAATTTCAAAAATTAAGAAGTGAAAATAATCAATAAAATGAAAATGGGAAGACAAAAGGAATGTGTAAATTACCAGGGATGTGTTGAAAGACAAAAAGACTATGAAAATAAAGCCGTAATTGTAGGCATCAAAAAGACAAATAAGCGTCATTCTTTAGATCCATCAATATGATAAATTTATGTAAAAATAGTGGAACTAAACCTTTCAGAAGCAATGGAAGTGACTGAAGTGAAAACAGATGTGGAAATCTTACACGGAAATGGAGAACCACACAACCACTCTTCCAAAGAAATAGTAAATGCTGTGCAGAACAATAACCTAGGCCAAATAATTAAACAACTAAATGTATTTCTGCTTCTGAAAAAAATATAGAAGAAAATCATCATCAAAATGCAAGTTTTCTAAATAAATGAAATGAAAAAATAATGTATTCTTAATGTTACTGTGAAGGACAAAAATAACAATCTTAATCTCTACATTTTTCTTAAGCAAATAATGTTTTCCATAACTAAATACTGTTTTCTTTTAAATGAAGACTGGTAACAATTGACATATATTAATTCTGCTGGAATATCCAATAAATTCTGGATTATTCCACAGCAAAGAATAAATTTTAGTGTTATAAAATAAAAATTACCAATAAAAATTTTAAAATAATAAATGTATTATTATTGCAATAAATCCATAAATAGAAAACAAACTAGAATTATTCAATTGACATAAAATATTTCTAAATAATATTTAGTCAGAGAAAAGTAAAATATTATTGTAAAGATTATTTTAAATACTAAAATTATAAGTTCCATCAAGAAATCAGGAAAGAATACAAATTACTAATTCTAGCAATAAAAGTCATATCACTACAAATGACTACTGCCATGTTGAGTAGATATAATGAACCACATTTATATAAAATCTGGTGAAAAGTAAATCCCCCAAATTCACTCATATACAAATAAATAACTAATGAAAATTAATATGAGCATTAGCTTTTCCTACAAAGAAACATCGTATTTTGCTGTTGAAGTCTACTAAAAAAATATGGAAACAAATAACAGCTGTTTAATGCAAAGACTAGAGAAGCAAAGGGATTACAGACATGTATTACCATGCCCGCCTTTTGCAGGAATTCTGGGGAACCAACCTCAGGTCCTCTGCCTTGCATAGTGAGCTCCCTGACAGCGGGCCATCTCCCCAGACCCACGAGATATTTTTTTCTTTTTGAAGCTGGGTGATAAATAAATCAAAATCTATTCCCTTTATTTTCAACATATTTCGAGCTTTTTATTGTAAATGTAACAACAACAACAACAAAAACTATACCATAGATGACTACAAAAGATGGAGATAAATTGAAATATGTGCCTTGGTTTTGAATAGGAACATTAAATATTCTAAGGTGCCAGTTGTAAGTTAATCTGGGGATTTGACTTTTTCATCACAAACAGATGACCAAAATAATTTAGACTTGCCAAACTAATTTCAATGTTTCTAGTTAAAAAATAGCAAATAATATTTTCAAGAAACTTTTCTACAACAAGCAAGGAATACAAGGCTTTTGTATGAGAGAGGATGAAAATACAAGCTTAATGATAGTTGGAATTGATTCAAAGACAGATCAGTGGAGTGGAAGATTCCATCAGAACTGGAGTCAATGTGAAAGTCCTGGTAGGTGATAAACATGCAGCAGTTGAGTAACAATGTTCCCTTAGTGATGCTACAGAAATCAGATAGCCATTATACAAAAGAGAATGAAAGAAAAAATGGAAATGAGATCAGAGCCTCACTTATTATGCAGTCAAAACTCTTATCTTATTTGATAAGATGCAAGTTTTGGAAAGCAATGATTATAACATTAAAATATGTTACCAAAATAGTAGAAGATAAGAAGTTTACCAATAACCTCGTGGCAGGAAGATACAAAGAATGTTAGTCAAAATATAAATCCAAATATAAGTCTTATCAAACAAACAGTGACAACAATAATAAAGTTAAAGTTTTCGTTATATTCCAAACTGAATGACTTTAAGAGAGGAAATTAATGTTCTGCCAGTTGATTGGATGTCAGTTTGCCGGCATGCGTACAGAAGAACTGTGTCTGCTGATGTTCAAAACCCCAGGGAATAACTAAGAAGTGACTAACTAACATACATGTTGATATGCATGTATGGGAAATGTTCATTTTCTTGTCATCACAAAGAAAAATAAGGTAAAAATTTCCTCAAGCACTCAGGAAAAATATGGTTAAAAGGCCAAAAAACAGTAAGGTCACTGAAAAAGCTCAAATGGGCTATAAGTTTATAAAGAAACTTAAGATCTGCCTTAAGTCAGGACACTATAAGCTACAGTAGAATTCTAATAATTTACATATTAGATTTCCAAAAATTAAAAATAAATTCATTTATGAGATTCATATGAGTGGAAAAATAAATTCTAGGACCATATTACTGAAGTTATAAGTTGACACGATAACATAGGAATTTACATAAATGTAAATATTTGTGAAAGTATTAAATATAGGCCATATTGAAATGTGACTATTTTGCACAGAAAGACAGACAGGGGCTTTTCTTTTGTAGAAATAATTTATATGAGGAAAAGGTAGAAAGTGCAAACACATAATTCAACCTTTTGTTAATATTTATGCATCTGTTTTGTGTGTGTGGATGTCTGTGTCTACACAACATTGCACATACACGGAGGACAGAAATCAACTTGTAGTAGTCTGCTTTCTCCTTCCACCATGTGGGTTCAAGAACCAAAGTCAGGTCCTTACGCTTTGTAGCAGAAGAAGCCACTGAGATGCTGGTAACCCTACATGGTTTCTCTCTCTCTCTCTTCTTTTCTCTCTCTGTCTCTTTGTCTCTCTTTCTCTCTCACCCACACATGTTATATGTACTTTTATACATTATATTATATTTTGAGTTATACATTGAGTAATTCATTCATATATAATTAATTATAGACAATTGAATACATTGCATAATATTTGCAAATATCTTCAAGCCCTTCTTGTCACTAGATCTGCAGCTTGGTTTGTTTATTTCTATTCCACAGGCCTGTCATGCTCCTTTGGGTCTTCCCTCTCTGACATCACCAACTAAGTACCCTCCTTCCCAATCACTCCCCCCACAAAACTTCTACTACCAATTTACTATTCTTGCTTTCAAAAAGAACTATTTAAAGGAAATTTTTGTATGACTTGTTATACATTTTTTTGTTCAATATGTACTATGGCATATCAATGGAATCTAAATTTCAGCATACCTCAGAAATAGTTAACTATTTGGTGTAAGACACTATTTTCTCTCTTTTTCTTTAAAGACACCATTTTCTATGGCTTAAATGGTCTGAAGGGCGGTAGAGGTGGTTCGGTTGGTGAAGTGTTTGTATGATATGCACAAGAATCTAAGTACAGCCCCAAAACCCATGTGACAAATGCAGACTTAGTGAAATGTATTTGGCATCCCGGTGCTGGGTTGATGGAGAGGGAAGGATCCTTGGGACTCTCTCACTAGCCAACCTAGCCCACTTGCCCAGCTCCATGCCAGGGAGGGGCCCTGTCTCAAAAACAATGTGAACGGTGCCTGAGGAACAAGACTCAGGATTGACATGAAGTCCTGACATGCATGTGAATACACAAACATGCACATAGAACACATAAGAACACACACATATACACACAGAACAATAGTATGAAGGTAGAGCAGGACAATTCTCATTGCTGCTAATGGAATCTTTGGGTGTAGATTCTCGGCACAAGCAGCCACCTGGAGAAATCCCTGTGTACAGACAAACACCAGAAAAGTGGGAGGTTTGGAGATTCCTCCCAATCCCTCAAATGTTAGTAGTTTGGTTTGTATTTCATAAACAGAAGCAGCAAGTATTGTTCTCTGATAATTAGATTCACTTATGTATGTATGAGACTTTTCTAGTATTTTTAGAGATATTTGAGTGATGGGAAACTATGATTATCATTGCTTGAAAACACAAATGCTTTTTCATTTTGCTGTTTTTTAATAATATTTGGGCTTTTGTATCAAAGTATGATTGCTTCATTGCTCCATTTCCTTCCTCTAACCTCTCCCATGAACTAACTTACCTTTTACACACTCAATTCATGTTCTCTTTTTCTTTAATTGTTACTGTGTACATAAAATATACCCAATCTGTCTCTATATGATGTCAGAGGTTGGCCACTTGGTATTGGATAACCATTTTGCGGAGCAAAAAGATTGAAAGTGCCAGAGGAACAGGAGGTCTGTGAACTTTTATCTACTAGAAATGCCAATGCTACTACACCCATGAAAGTGTTACACACAAAATATGGAGAATGAGTGTGAAGTGGAGAAAACCAATGACTGAAAAGAACCTGGGAATTATTATTTTTTTAAAATGATTTGGAAAGTTTGAGGACCAAAAAAGCCACTGGGACCAGAATAAAGGCAGAATAAATAGAAAAGTTTAAATAGCTGTTGCTTCTATCTGTGACTTCATTTTGATGATTTTCAAAGACGTTATTCAATTTATAGGGTGTGTATGTATGTGTGTCTGTGCATGTGTGTGCATGCATGCATGCTAGCGTGTGTGCCACATTTGAGCAAGGGCCCATAGAAGCCAGAGGAGGGTCTAATTTCCCCTGTACCCAGAGTTACTAGTGGTTGTAAGCAGCTTAACATGGATCTTAGGAGCCAAACTCAAGCCCTCTGAAGAGCAGAAGTGATCTTACCTGCTGAGCTGTCTCTCCTGCCCCCGCTTTGTTCATTTTTGAATAAGATTATTTTGTTGCTATTGAATCTTTCCTATGAGTTTTTGCTCATTGAGAAGTATAAAGCTTCAGTACTCCGAGCATTTTATTTTGCGTTGGAGATTTCTTTTTGCCCCGTTAGTCATCTAGGAAGGTAGTTTTGAATATTTGCAACTCACTTCTATGTCAGTGAGAAGAAAGTCACATGGTTGACGTGAGGAATGCAGCAAAACCCGCCATGCTAAATTTGATTAAGCTGGCAGATCTGTCAGGAAGAGGTACTTCTGGAGCAGGGTGGGCCCTGCTTTGATCACAGATCTTTTCTTGAAGGGAAATTTTCTCATCATCTGAATTACCATGTGTCAGCAAGTTCTTGGAAACATCCATTTAAAAGCTACACGTTGGAAACATAGCCTGAGCGTAGGATCAATGCAAGTATAACATTTGCCAACTTAAATCTCACCATTGAACAAACAGATGGAGGGGAAAAATTATCAAATGATATAAATGTCACCTTCACTTTCTCAATACAAGCAATGCAATGTGTGCCTGCTTGCTGAGGAGATTTTTTGCTGGACAGATGTATGCTCAGATTCAGCCTATTTATTAGAGAACAGTCTCAGCTCTCATTTTCAATTTTAATCACTGTGTCAATTTTCAAAGGGCAGTTTTCATTACATAAACATTTGGAAGTTATAAAGCTGAAAGGTCAGGGTGTAGACATGACAAAAGATAACATGCCACCAGCTGGTATAAACTTCCTTGTGCAAAATATTCACTCAGTCAGCCCAACCCTCAGACATCAAGGACTTAGCACATAGGAGCAAAATGTTCTCTTGTGTGTGTGTGTGTGTGTGTGTGTGTGTGTGTGTGATTACTCAGGCTAAGTAATTTTATTTATGAGGCTAGAACTCACACACATCTTTGCATTTAAGGGTTCTGAAAAATTGAATTCTGAAAGGAAATTTTATGACAATTATTACAACAGACTCATTTAACCAAATATGTTTGTCTAGATATTGCATGATTACTATTGTCTACCCTGCAGTAACTATGGAAAAGTTGTTCTTCCTGTGATATCCCATTTGATCCTTACTGCAGATTTATAAAGTGGTATTTTTTATCAATAATATGCATCTGGAAATTCAGATTTAGAGAAATATAGCAATTTTCTGAATTATAACATAATATATATATACATATACATACATGCATACATATATACACATACATACACACATATACACAGACATATGGTAGACACAGCACTCCAACCAAGACCTACTTAATATCAGGACCCTAGATTAATCTACACACAGCCCTCTCCTTTAGTAAGTATTACATAAGTAGAAAAGTTTGTTTGAATTGCATGAAAACATAGTGTAGGAGGGAAGAAATTCTAAGGAGCTAAGGAACAACACAGGAACTATAAATCTCAGACATCCTATTGTAAACAGCTTTGTGCAAACAGCAGCAATGAACCCGAAGTTGCAAAAGTATGATTTCCACTTCAGGATAACAATATGAGGGAAAATGTTTTCATTTCTTTTATTTTAAACTGATAGAAATTATATTGTTAAATAAAAAAACAGATAATCTGAAACCACCAATCTCAAAGAAAAGTTGTGAGTTATTGTTAAATCTGCACTGAAATGTAGATGGGATTTTATCATTTTTGTAGTATTTATTTATTTATTTATTATGTGTCTGGGTGTTTTGCCTGCATGTATGTTTGTGCACTGCATGCATGTGTGATGCCCACAGAGGCATCTCAGATCCCCTGGAACTGGAGCTATAGACACTTGTAACCACCATGTGGGCACTGGGAATCAGACCGTGCTCTTCCAGAAGAGCAGTCAGTGCTCTTAACTGCTGAGCTATCCCTCCACATCTGCACATACTTTTCCTAAAGTTTGGGAGCACTGACTTACACGATCTCCCCATATAGAGCTAAGAGATCCAAGGACTAGCATTATAGTGGCTACCTAAGAAAATTGGTAGGACGGTGATGAAAACTGTCTGGACAGCAAAATTGAAAGGGGGGAGAGCTAAGGGAGAAGTACTTGGATCGATAGCATAACTCCTGAGTGTGGAGAGCTGCGAAGTGCCGCGCCTTAATCGTAAGCTGCCTGCTTATGTGTGAACCTATGGGCAGTGCCCACGTGGCAATCCAGGGTTGGTAGCCCAGGCCTACTTAAGGGCTGGGAGAGGCTTGCCTGGAGAGAGAGAGAATCGCTTGTTAACAAGGTCCTGAATAAACTGCTTGCAAGAAGAGCTCTGGTGTTGCGTCATCCATGCTGGTCGAGGTGGTTGCGACACCTGAGGAGACCAGAGTGGAGGCTAAGTGAGAACAAGGGACAGGATGTGTGATGGTTGCCAACAGAACTGAAGCTGTCTCCAGTAAACATGTTGAAGACTAACAGCGGCAACAAGGACTGCCCTAGACTGAAGCCGCTTCCTTATTGACCAATGGTAATAAAACATATTCACAGCATACAGAGGGGAATCCTCCATCAAAGGATTGTTTAAAGCCAAAGATCTTTATGATTTATAGCAGTAAATGTTTGATTTGTATGCATATTTGTCTAGGGTTGCACAAAAATTTCTTAGGCAAAGAGGTGTTATGGTGGTAAAAGTTTATAAGCCAGGGTTTGTACAGATAGAAAGGCACAAGGCCCTTGCGGCAAGGATCAGATGGTGTCTGACTTTACCTTCACTCGGGAATGAAAGTGGTAATAAACCACATTCCTTCTAACAACTATGAAGGAAGCAACACAAGCAATAATTTCATGTATCTAACTCATACTGTTTATAATTCCAGGTCCAAACCAATGCAGAAGATACATCTAGAATTCTCTAATACACAGACTCTGTGACAGAGTTTACAGGCTTGGCCAGCAACTACAAGGTTTGCAGCTTAGTTGGCATCCTAGTTTGGAAATACCTTTCTTAGTTTCTCAGAAACGGATCACTCATGACAAACAATTTTAGCGACTCCTTTTTTGGTTCTGAAAAAAATAACATAAATGCACTTGATCATCTCTCTTCTACTGTCAAGATTCTTAAACACTGGCTGGGTGAATCTCGATGGGAATCCATAGACAGAATTTTTCCAGACTTTCTAGACACAAGCTTCTTTAATTCAACAGGATCACATCTTTCCCCATTGGGCTTTGTCATAATTTTGTTGGTCAGAACATGAGCAACTTCTGGTGCATATGTAGACTCCATCATCTCTGCCATTCTAGTGGTGGATTGCTTCCATTACATTAGAATAAAAATAAATCCCCAGGTCAATTTTATCTTGATTGTGTGGATATGGGTAATAATATTAAAACACACACACACACACACAAAGTATCTTGAAACTATGTAATCTAATCCTCATTATACCTGAATATTGATAGGAAATATGTCCTTAAGCAGTCAGTAGTCTCCTTTTGAACACGGGGATGAAAGGAGAAGTACACAGCAAAACATGATCGTTGGGTTTCTTACTCTTCATTTCCAAGTTACAATACTATTGCCTCTTAAAACCCACATTGTTTTTTGTTGATTGTGGATTGGCAAAAAAAAATTTGCCACCTTCCCCAGATATTCACAGATTATATTAAACTCTGATTTAATTAGCCAAAGACATAAATAATTAACAGAAGCTAGATGGACTGTGGAACAGATTAAAACAAGTTGGAAACAGATGCACCTTCTCCTGATGTGACTTTTTCTAGGTCTTGAGTTCCTTTATAAAAACGCAGAAAGTAACATGTTTGCATAAAATATGGTAAAGCCTGATGTGAGAAAGCAATCTGAATTGTGTTCGCAACATCTTTTGTACCCATGGCTTGCCATCTGCCATTGCAGAATTATGAAGCTCCTATACCCATGTCTTAATCTATAGAATCTGTATTTTGTTTCCAGGCTATTTTGTTTCTAGCCACAGGAGAGTTGATATTGCAAATAGAATTAATGGCCAAGTGAATTCAACACAGAGTATCCCGCAACATCCACGAGGGCTCTGGCCCATCACAGGGTCCTTCAACATGGGAAACCTGACTAACAGGCGAGAGTGATGAAAGGGATCTACCTTCAGGCTTTGAGGATGGCGGTAATAATCGTGAAACACTCAACATAGGTACATATAGAAAATGAACATGCAAAGAAGCAGTTCTCCCTTAGAACACAGTGGTGAAACCTTTCAGTTTTAGGCCAGTGATTCATTTTCACAGTGATTGATTTTAACCCTTGTTGGACTCCTAACCTACGGCATGACCAAGATCTGTGAAAGCTCAAACCAAATAAAATCCCATTATTTTTTGTATGAGAAAACTAACATATCAATGGAAACAAGCTTCTTAAAGACAAGTAGTTGATTACCCAATACAAGCTCCATATTTGAGACACTGGGGGAGAGGAATGTGTTACCATGAAAATACAACTTAAAACATCCAAAAGTCCCACAAGGGATCCCTTAAGACAGTATGAGCTGCTTCTTCATCTTAAGACAAGTACAAGAGGTCTGAGGTCCTTACTTACCTCTGATCAGACCTCTGCAAACACACTTTTCACAGCAAGGTGGTGAGCATAGGGGAGCAAATGCCTTGGCACTCTGTACCAGTAAGAGAGTGGGAGGGTTCAAAACAACCCCAGAAAATGAAGATGTAGCCTTCTCATATTTTAGTGAGCATGTGATACAGCTACATAAAATTTAAAGAGTTGATTACTCTACTAGATAAGATTTTTATATTATCTCTGTTGCTGATATAATCAGGCAATTGTGGAATTTCAAGAGTGTAAATGTGTATGCCCTTCTTTGACTCCTTTAAAGAGCAAGTGTATGAAATACAAGGATATATGTGTAGTTAGTACAAGAATGTGGTGTCTTTGCCAATAACAGCAGAGAAGGTTGAGTGTGATTATACATCAACTGGTCTTTGGAAATTATTCCAGGTGGTAAAATATTTCCTCTGATGTTAATACACTCACTACAGATTCTTTTATGTGTGTATGATTGATTGCTACATATTATGTTTCTGCTTGTTTTATTTTAGTATATTTTTATCTTTAAATCTAGAGTTAATATGTATGTCACAACTTATTAGAACTAATTTCAATTAATTTATATCAACTTAATTTGCATGAGCTAGAAAATGTGATGCTGAATGCTCCCCTCTCTCTCCTGTTTCATAATTCCACAGAACACAAAACTTCTGTTACATACTCAGTATTTAATGATTATAAGCATTACATTGTATAAAAGCAAAGAACATGCACAACTTCTGCCAGAGCAAACATCTTTTCAGTTAGTTCTGCGTCTCTACACATTTCTATGATTGAGTTACTGCCTGGAATAATTCCCAAAGGCCAGTTGACCTGTAGTACACTCAACTTCCTCTGCTGTTGTCCGCAAAGACGCCACATTCTTATATTAACTATACATGTATCATTTTATTTTAACACTCAACTTCCTCTGCTGTTATCCGCAAAGACACCACGCTCTTATATTAACTATACATGTATCATTTTATTTTAACACTCAACTTCCTCTGCTGTTATCCGCAAAGACGCCACGCTCGCTCTTATATTAACTATACATGTATCATTTTATTTTAACACTCAACTTCCTCTGCTGTTATCCGCAAAGACGCCACGCTCTTATATTAACTATACATGTATCATTTTATTTTAACACTCAACTTCCTCTGCTGTTATCTGCAAAGACGCCACACACACTCTTATATTAACTATACATGTATCATTTTATTTTATACACTTGTTCTTTAAAGTAGGCATTTACACTCATACAATTCTACAATTGCTTCGTAGGTGTTCTTTAGAAGAGTAGATCCAAAGAGATTGTACATTTTGTACTTTTGCAAGACATGGCTTTCAAACAGCTCTTTGTTATTCTTTGTTATGCTTAATGTATTTTTCTGTTTTCACTTTGAAAGACAGATTTTCGGTGTGCAGGATTTGGGGTAGATGATTTATTTGTTTGTTTTCTTTCACCAGAAACTTTGCTTATGTTGCCTCCCACTAGCTTTCTACCACTTCCTTCTGGTTTCCATTGTTTTTGTGAAAATTTTACCTTTCCTCTGTCTAAAGTTCCTCATAAATGCTGAGTTATTTTCTCTTGTTGCTTTCAGTACCTTGCTTTTAGGCTCTGGCCACTCTGGCTGCCCCATGGCTTTGCTCACCAGAGGGGTCCTGAGATTTCTAGACTCCCAGGCTTGTGTTTCCTCATAAACTTGAAAACCTTTTAGAACTGCTTCTCCAAAAATTATTTTACCTCTTTAGTCTATGTTCTTCAGATTTCATATTATCTGCTAATTTGCCTCTCTGTCAGACCTAACCCATGATTTACACAGGCACATTCTCATGTGTGTTTCTGGGATCAAGTGCATTTGTTATTTTCATGGCTTATAACTTTCCAATTGAAATCCCTTTCTAAGTAGGATACTATAGAAAAATCTGGATATTGGCCCATCTCTTCAGGCACTTATTTTTATGAATGCTGTTTACACTTTATGTGACTTACTGAATTATTTTAGTGGGTTTATCACATGCCTTACTCCTACCCATTAATTAGAAAACTTTTGATGCTGTTTATCCAAGGACACAGCCTTGAATAACCCATAGCCACACAGAGATGACAATACTTTTGGCAGATATCTTTTCCCTCTTTCCCAGGCCACACCCAGTTGTTGGGCTCCAATAACTGTCAGATGATCTTGTTTTCAACAATGTGCAGGGCTCTGGACGACTACATAGACTGATTTAATCTAATGTGGGCACTTTCGAAGGTATCCTGAGGTCAGCGTAGAAAATGTGTTCCTTTGTTCAAGTCATAGAGGGCTCCATCCAGCTGTCTCTTTTTGGCTCTGTCTGACAAATTAGCCAATCAATAGTATAGTCTATATCCTCAGTCAATCTACTAGTTTCTCTGTGTTCCTAATGACTGCTGGTTATCCTGGCCTGTTATACTTGAATTCTTCCATAGCCTACTGTCAGTGAAAAGAATCTGTCTTAGAATGAACTCAGAGTTCTCTTTCAGAATGTCCTACCCTGTCCACCACAGAACTTTGAAGCTGGGAAATGATAAGATTAACCACCCCCTGAGGGTCTCTAATATACTGGGACCTATCTCCTTAGCTTACTTCTCATTCTGGAATCTCTAAGAGAAGAGTAGGCCCACTGCTTTCAACAATGGCATACCCAAGAGAGTACAGCCTTTGCCTTGTGGAGAAGGCCTTGTAGTGATACTTACTCAGAACTCAATCCCTACACAGGAAGTGGGAGCAACTTGAGAAGAGCTTAGGCCTGGCCTGACCTAGGAAATAACATCCTGAGTTGTGGTTGTGAGGAAAAGGAGCCGTGAATTCTTAGATAGCCACATCTAGAACAGAGTTTATATTACTGAAGTAGGAGAGCAAAATAGGGGCAATTCCAGGGTCAGATGCTGTGATGCTCACTGATCTTAGCAAATTTGAGTTGATTTTCTTGAGCATCTTTTATATACTATAGGCCATGGGCTTGTTTCCCATGCTCTTTCAGAGCTTTACTTTGAATAATACTTCTTTAAAGTATAGAACTTTTTAAATTGTTAAGAAACTATGAAGATGAAATAGGTAAATTAATCAATTCGTGGTAAATCATGTTTTACCATCCAATGTCAGCTAAGGAAAGTGCTCAGAAAATATCCATGGCAATGTGCCAAAATATGACAGCAAGATGGTGGACAGATCAGTCTTCCTCCTGAGAGTCTACTCTGTAGGCTGGCCTAGGAGCCCAATTTTACTATGCATTGTCTGGAAGATTCACACACATACATTGGTATTTGAAAAACCATATAGCAAAGCATGACATACTAATAAAAAGTACCGTAAGCATTGAACTTATTCCATAAATGCAAAATATTACAATGGCTTGAAGCAAAGAACATCTGAAGAAGATGCAAGAATAATTAGAAAGGGAAAGGCATAGCAAGAGTTTTCCAGAGTTTTGAGTCCATAGGTTAAAACCTTTTAAGATAACAGCATGAAGTGCAGAATGTTTTTACTTGGCAAAAATAAGTTTGAAACCATATATACAATCAGAGCCAATAATTTTGTAGTCATGTGTCAACAGTCATACTCTTAAGTCCTTGGTCAATCTTGGCGTATGATACAACAGTTTATCAGGTATTTCTGTTTGGATAGTACATATAAATTGTGGAAGAAAAGAAAGCAATTTCTTTCTTGTTACTGTTAGGTTAAAAGGATAGTGGTTTAATAAAGAACAAGAACTTCATCAAAGGTCATTTAGAGCAAAGGGTTACAATTGCTTATTTTGTACTAATACTAATTATATTTTCACTCAGGGTTTCAGTATTCCAAAACGAAATTGTTCCTAGTTTCTGTGCCAAAACATCTTTAGAAAAGTTATTACAAATAAATTCCAATACCATTTGCTCAGCAGTTTGGCATCAACTCTGTTCAGGCAACAACATTCATATGGTAATAGTTAAATTTGTTTCTCACTATGGACTTCTCAGCCATTTTTTTTTAAATTTTTGTTTCCAGCCAGCACAGGCTAAACTCTAGAAAGTGCTTTAACTCTTTTGTTCATGTGAGTCTCTCTGAATCAGTTAATACTAATCAGTTAATATCACACATACCTCCAATTTGCTTTGTACTTGAAGAGGGGGTTGACTTGGAAAGCTTCACTTAGCTTATGTCCCAGACTCCAGTTGGCTGAGCAACCTTGGCTTTATACTGCACACCTGCTTTCCTTACCTATGTGGCATTGGGAGGGAGGTAGCGTACTAGACCTGCTCACGTCTGAAATGAAGTTAGCACTTTGTGTTGTTGTTGAATAAGGGAGTTGAATGTAACAATGCATAGACTAGAGCTCCTATGTGTGGTAACTGGATCCATTTGTTGCTCCCTAACCAATTAACCCAAAACTATACAGGTGAACATTTTATATAGACATATATTTATTGAGTTGAGAACTAGGGAGATGCTTATATGGGGGTGGGGGGTGTTCATGTTGATTGTCTCTGAATTTTTTCCCCAGAGGGAGGGATGGGCTGCTGTTTTCTGAAGCACAGATGAACAGGATGTCAAACAACTCACCCAAAGCTGGCCTGTGGAGGGGTGTAAAGGTCCAGCTTTCTGTTCCCAAGTCAGACACTGACTCCTGTTCCTAAAAGAGCAACAGCTGAAGATTAGAAGTACAGTAAGTGGGTGGAATAATGAAAGTAGGGACAGGATTCCAACATTCATATGTGTCCAATATCAGTACCTATTGAAAGGCACCCACCACAGGAGGCCTTCAACAACCAAATGGACGTGAGGACCCATCCTTGTAGAGATCAATCATTTTATTTATCCAGCCAAGATGATGCTGACAAAATGAAATTTGAATGAGCTAGGCCTTTTTCTTGTGGATAGGGACTATGAATGGACCAAATAGCACAGACTCTATCTCACCAAGAACAATCCAGCCAATGGCCACTGCAGAATCACCAATCTCTAGTGGCCATACAACATGTCTGATTTCAGTTTTGTTGTGTTAGACCTGTTTTGTGTGCTCTGGTCCTTACCTGAACTGAAGCCAGAGTTTCCTTTCATACCTACGAGCTTTTCTGGAATGGATCTTAGATAACTAATGCTTGAACCTAAGGAGGGCATTGTATTAAATACTACCACACTCTAACAGACCAATCCAACAACAAAGGCATATCAGAAGAGATATGCAGCCACAGAGAAACATGGACTTAGTACACACCTCATCATCTGGAAGCAGTTATCTTTATGAAACTGTAAATGGTTTGGAAAATTGGGACACAGTTCTTTAGAATGCGGTCTCTCTTTGAAATCAATAGCTTACTCCTGGTTCTGTGACCACAGTAAAAAGAACACGGAAGTCTTGGAGCACCGGTGCTTTCAGACCATCACTCCTAGTGACTTATCTTTAGAAAGTCACTGTCAAAGCTGGTTTCGTTAGACCTGCTGATAGAGGAGAGGCACTCGCAGCTTGGGAAAAGGAAGGGCAGTGATGAGCGGAGAGGAAGGATAGGAGAAGATGGGCCTCAAATATAAGCAATAAAAGGCTCTACAGAGGTCACCATAGAATTGAAATATGTACATGAAAACTCTTAATGAAACCATTAACTTGTATGCTGAGTTTAAATTTTAATTATTAAAAGAATGTGAAAAATAAAATCATAAAAGAATTTTTTAAAAAAAGGAAAGACAAGTTGTTTCCTGAGCTCTTTCTATCCGAAAAGGAAGGGTTCCAATGTTTTTTAAGTTGACATAATGCCTGTCAAGTGTCATAAGACCAGTAAGTGAAGGATTAGCTGGCAATATTTGGCCTTGGTTAGTTAGTCAGAATTGTTGCCACTTAGGGTCTGGAAGAAATAAATCTAAGGAAAGAGAGGTTCTGGCATGCCTCACTGTGCTTCTTCTATACTCAGGACTGGCAGAATAAACATCTGTAACAACCACAGTCCATAAATGTCAAGGGCACCTAGGGCTCCAAACTTCTAAGGATGAAGTGCTGTGGTCACTTCACCAACTAGAACAGATCGTACAGATAGTTGCCAAATACAGGAGCAATTTAAAGCAGACAACGGATGGGGGAATATTTATTGCAGCAAGAGCTAGAGCTCATTCAACTCACTCACTTTCATTCCAAACTTCCAGACTCAGGGAGCATCTTGAAGAGATCTGTGATGGGCTGGAGAGAAGCTGAGAAGTGAGAGGGTTGAATGCTGGGCAAAGGTGATGCAACACTGAACTCAACCTCAAATCTTCTACTTCCTCTTTTCCAGGAAGGTATGGTTCTTTGAAGATTTTGATACAATGTTCAATATTGCAACTTGATCACATTTAAGTTGGCCCTGGGATAAGCATCCCTTAGTTTCTTCTTGTGCATTTTGTCTTTGCTCGGATACATCAGCATGGGAAGTCAAAAAGAACCTAGAAATAAATCAGAAGTGCAAAAGAGAAAATATCCGTAGGGTTTTCCCTGACTGTTTGTAGACAGAAACTGAAGGATAAGCTCTCATCTCTGTTGCTATGCGATTGCTTGGTTCTAAAACATGCACCGTAAGACTTGGTTGGGAAAATCACATGGTTGAGCATTCTCTGGTCAAATTAGAAATGCACCCTTACATCAGCTTTCTCTATTTCCTGTTCAAATCCCTCCCACTTCTTCCTGTCCAGTGTCACTTCATGTAAAATCGCATATGCAGAATAGTGTCTTAGAAGCTGCCTTCAGAGTTGATATACATGGCTGCTGGAATACCTACAATCATGGTAAGGAAGGGAGAAGAATTTGGAGAATGTGAAAATTGTAATTGTTTTAGGACATTATGTTTCTGCATGGAGATATGAGAAACTTTCCTTGTCTTTTAGCTAGAGACTTCAGCCTACTAAACAACACTTGAAGCCTTTAGAAAACCGACGTGACTCTCATTGCTTCTAACTCTAAGCCTGGAAACTATCCTAACACATAGCTTTAAAGAATCCAGAACATGATGCAGTCAAGTCTGGAAAGGTTTCAACCGAACAGTCCCATTTCTGTCATTAGAGTGAACATATGAAGGTCCAAACACAATGGCTGGGTGGCCTTTTGGCAGAGGGGAACCTGCATTTGTGGCAGATAGGCAATGACACATGCTTTTTCCTCATTTCCAGGACACTTTCTCCTAATCTTGGAACATTTCTTAACAAAGTTTGTGAAGCCAACTGATACTCTTTGTGGAGCGCCCTACAACAACAACAAACAATATGTATTTGGAGTTCACAGATGTTGTTGACAGTTTCCTCTGTGTGGCACAGCTCTGTCTCTGATAATTACAAAACCTCAAATATCTGGCATGTAGGATTTAGAAATTAGGCAAAATTTACCAGGCGAATATCACAATTAACAAATTTTAAGCACTGGTGTCATCAGAGTTGTCACAATTCAATATTAATTTTAATTAATACTAGAGAATTTTAAGGTTTGAGACAATTTTCCAGAAAAATTCCACATGTATGTGATTTCTTTACTTGGAAATTTGTAGTATGCAAAGCATTTTGTTGTTGTTGTTGTTTTGTTTTGTTTTTTTAAGATATGGTTTGGAGCTTTGGAGCCTGTCCTGGAACTTGCTCTGTAGTCCAGGCTGGCCTCGTCAGAGAAGTCCACCTGTCTCTGCCTTCAGAGTCCTGGGATACAAAGCATTTAGTACAAATAAGATAATACTAAACACTATGAAAGTCCTTAACAATTTATCCTATGGAAGCTTTTCAGTTTCAGGAGGTCCCATTTATTAATTGTTTCTCTCAGTGTCTGTGCTCCTAGGGTTATATTTAGAAGTGGTCTGTGCCAATGTGTTCAAGTGTACTTCCCACTTTCTCTTCAATGAGGTTTAGTGTGCTTGGCTTAATGTTGAGGTCTTTGATGCATTTGGACTGAGCTTTGTGCATGGTGATAGACATGGATCTATTTTCATTCTTCTACATGTTGATATCCAGGTATGTCAGCACCATTTGTTAAATATGCTTTCTTTTTTCCATTTTATATTTTTTG
>LOEQ01007218.1:337-18587 GCA_001685075.1 Bramus lutescens | reverse complement strand
GCCTGGCCCATTATATCTAGCGTCTTCTTGGCTAACTCTCACATCTTGATTAACCCATTTATAATAATCTGTGTACCACCACTAAGTGGTGGCTTACCAGGAAGATTCTAATCCACGTCCATCTTGGGCCTGAGCTTCATGACTGCTTTCTTTCTCCCAGCATTCTCTTCTGTCTACTCCACCCACCTAAGGGCTGGCCTATCAAAAGGCCAAGGCAGTTTCTTTATTAACCAATGAAAGTAACACATGGGCAGATGACCCTCCTACATCACCCCCGTATATGTAGAAAAGCATCTGCACTTCCTGTGAGGTCTTCACAGATCTCCCCCTTTTGAAAAATCGCAACAACAAACTCTGTTGTGCTGGTACTTATTTTGCATTCCTCCAAAGCACTCGGCCTCAGAAGTATTTTCCTTCCTACTCCTCAGGAAGACATGGATGTACTATGGCTACAGAGAAACCCTACCACTGCACTCCACTGACTCCTGTGACAATAGCTAGAGTAAAAATAAGAAGATGTGAGGGAAGGCATGCCCAACACACAGGCCAGTTTGTCCACTGGCAACCCAAAAGCTTTGCTTTCACAACACACCCACTTCCCGCAGCACCTCTCAGATACTCTGAAGTGATTGTGTGTAAACAGATTTAAAACAGGTTCCCATGTCTGTCTCATAAACACTTTCACCTAAACCATTGATCTCCTTCTCTTTTCATCATTTCCTTTTCTGTAAATTTATACTCCCTTTGCTTTGCTTTCAGTACACAGTGCAAACGTGTTTGACATTGCTGATGTGCCTCTCCATCCCAGTGTGCCAGTTTGTTATGCTCTGGAAAGGTGACCTTTCCTCTGAAGGAACAAGGACATAAATAATGTGAGTAGTATCTCCACCAATACCTTTGTTGGGATGTCCTAACAAATGAATTTGGAAACTCTTCATTTAACCATTTAGTGTATCAAAATGCCTAAGAAGCATACTTTTGTTTTGCACATTTGCATATGTATATGTTTTCAAAAATAAAGAGAAAATAAATAGTATCTGGGAATGGTGTAGGAAAATGATTTTCACAAGTTACAGATGTACTGATAACTCATCAGTGCTGAAAATGTGTAAGGTCATCTCTAATGAGTGAAAACATCTTTTTCTTTCACACTTCCCACATCTTTTTGCTGTTTATAAAATTGCTTGAGATATTTTAATATTTTTAAAAATAAATGGTAGTCTCATTTAACTATGACAACTGCATAAATATCTTTTACACTATCTGACATTGTTAAACTTATATTGACTTAATGGTGCTCATAATCTTTAATGTGGTAAGAAGAAAGACAATTCTTATAACTCAGAACTTAAAGCATAAATTCTTTTTTTGTAGTCATTGAGAATAATTCCCTCTATCTCCTTCCATATGACAGAATTAGAATATTTTAAGCAATATGTTGTGTTGCTCTATCTTTAAAGAGAGCTTATTATAAACTTAAAGTAAATAGGCAACTATCAAGAAAATGAGTCTCAAGACACAAGGGATAAATCACAGTGACTTACTCACATGGGAAAGGTTTTACACTTACTAAGGAAAAGTATGAGCATGGGAAAGCCTATTCCAGTAAGTTATATCTTCCAAAAGGTCCCTTTAATGTAAATAATTTAGTAAATTATATTTAAAGTCACAAGTGCCACTTTACAGACATTAGTTTACTTATTTGTTTCTTTATTTTGAAGATGTGTCTTGCTGCATTGCTGTAGCTGGCCTTCTTCAGATTCTTCTGTCTAGCCTCCTGAGTAGCTGGAATTATATATAAATGGGCTCTACCACACCAGGCAAATTTAGTTTATTAAAAGTAAAGCCTTCTAATAAACCAAACATGGATGACAAAAACAGCATCATTAGCTGTATTGAGCTAAGGAAGATTCCTTGTCATACTCCTAACTTAAATGTGACCCCCTCTCATGCTACACACTAGATCATGCTGAACTCCGAGTGGGAAGCATTTCTACAGCTGAATTGTGAGAATTTGCATGTGTGAAATTTGGTTTAAGTGTCTAAGGAATTTTGTTTAGTGTGAAGGTGGATTTTCTTATTTGGATGTTAAAATTCGGCTGTGGCTGATCAACAGCCTTAGTTAAGGGAAAGGAGTGCTGTGTGGACAGGAAAAGAAGAAGAGCATGTAACTGCCCCAACAGTGTGGCTGTGTTCACAATGGCTCTCAGACATTCTAATCCCCTTGGATTTTTTTTATCTACCAAAACAGCTTGGGCCCATCAGCAAATTGCGGTGACATATGGTCCAGGTTTACGGGTAATCTGGCACATGATTAAGGCAAGAGAGAGGCTACCCTTCAGCGAATAATGGAAGTATCATGAAAAAAATTGATAAGGTTTCAAAACTCAAAGTGATAATGGTATAATTGTTAAATGGTTCCCCACAAACCATCAGTTCTGATATTTTTGAATTAAAATTTTTATCAGATACAGAAAGTTACTGTGGTAATCTTGAATAAAACAAAAGACAATGCCTAAAGTATTCAGAAGTGGTTCTGCTTCTGAACCTAGAATCAATGCTTGCATAGTGTTCTTTAAGAGTGCACATGGCTGCACACTGAACCTGCATTTAGAAGAGGGCCAAGCTCCCTCCATCCCTTGCATTCTTGTTACAACTGACCATATATATTCCAGTGAAACAGTTCAAGCCTTTCAAAGAAAGACATGGCAACTAATAGCATAGAAAATTACTGTCTGAAACAGCCCTGCCCTTATTCTTCAGAGTGCAGAAAATGTCTAGCTACAGCTTGATAACCCTATATGAGCAATGATGTCACCTGGGGAGAGGGTAAAATGTATCAATATTGAGAAACTTCACCAAGGATTCAGCTTTAACTGACCTTCAACTAAGATTCAGGCTTGAGTTCTGCTACTCCTGATTCACAGTCAAACCCCACTATGTCAGGGCAACAGGTTGTCATGCCAGCTGACGCACAGCTAATAAGATAAAGATTATATGCAACCTTCTGGACAATCCATCTCACTCAAAATTTGGACAAGAATGCCTTTTGTTGCCCTCTGTTCTACTAAGTAAGACAGGTAATCATTGTAGTAAAATAGTAAATCCACACTTGGTTTTTTGGCCAGACAGTGCCCCAGTAACTTAAGAACATGTTTATTCATCCCTTACTTTCTTCCATTTATTGGATATCTCCAAACAGCTAACATGGAAGAATACTAAGTTTTTGTGAGAGCATGTTGGTCCTTGAAATTTCTCCCATTTTTTAATACACAACACTTTTATAGCAACTGTCTTCATATCCATCTAATATGCATTATCATGGGAAATGGTATATGTCCACCCTCAAGTCAGAGAGGAAGTTTTCTTTTCAGAATCCTGAGTATCAGTTTTTGTGTATGCTTAAAAAACAGTGTAAGTTACAGGAATGGACCAAGAGCCTGACTGACATGCTGATTATTTTATCTATAGATTAACTTTTATGAGAGTCCCTGAGTATAGCAACTCATATAGGTCATCAACTTGACAGGATCTGCAATCACCTGGGGGAAACTCCAGGTGTAATTATGAGGGATTACCTCTGGCCATGACTTTGAGACTTATCTGAGATGAAAAGAACTATTTTAAACTTGAGCAGCAGGATTCTCAGGGCATGGTCCCTGGACTGCATAAGAAGGAAAAGGCTAGTTGAACTCAGCATCAGTCTCTGCTTCTTGACTATGTATGCAATATGACCAGCTAGCTGCAACAGGCTTCTAGTACCAAGACTTCTTCACTGCAATGAACTATACCTTCCAACTACTAGCCAAAATAAACACTGTCCCCTTAAGATAGTTTTGTCACAGCAATGAGACAAGTAACTGCTGTGGAATAATCCTTCTATGCACTGTGAAAATATATTGCTCTCATTGTTAATGAAAAGCTGATTTGGTGCAGGACAACTGTCTATATTCTGCCAATTGTGTTTTAAATAAATGCCAGGCAGGAAGTATAAGCAGGACAATCAGACAGGAAGTAGAGGTGGGTCAATGAGAATAGAAGAATTCTGGGAAGGAGGAAGCCCATTCCTCCCCAGTCCTGTCCAGACACCAAAGAAGGAAGATGTGACCTGCCCTGCTGAAAAATGTACCAAGCCATGTTCCTAACATATACTAGAATAATGGGCTAATAAAAGTTATAAGAGTTAATAAGAAGCCTGAGCTAATGGGCTAATCAGTTTATAATTTATGTAGATCTCTGTGTGGTGATTTTCTTTGGGACTAAACAGCTGTGGAACCTGCTGGGAGGACAGAAACTAGGCAGGACAGAAACCCCAATCAACACTAATTGACTGATAGCTAGGCAGGATTTGGGGGGGCAGAAAGAATGTTGGGAAAAAGAGGAAAGTCAGAAAAGATGACAGCCAGAAGGAAAAGAAACTTGGTATGCAGAAGATGCAAAAGCCACAAACCTTGAAGCATCACATAGATTGCTAGAAATAGGATAATTTAAGTTGCAAGAGATGATAATAATAAGCCTGAGCTATTGGTCAAGCATTTATAATTCATAATAAGTCTCTGAGTGTTTATTTAGGAAGTGACTGATAGAACAGAGATGATCATGGTTCAGACAAAATACTCTACCTACAAGTAACCTAGATTCTGGGTAATAAATTAAATAATAGAAGAAAAAGTTATAAAACATTTTTATCTCTTTTAACTTAATGTTATTGTAGTCTTTTGTAGTCAGACATTTCTTTCCCACTGGCCAGTATCCAAATAACCACTCAGAGACTTACATTAATTATGAATGTTCAGCCAATAGCTCAGGCTTATTACTTACTAGCTCTTACACTTTAAGCTAACCTATATTCCTTGTTTATACTCTGCCACAGGGTATTACCATTATTAGCATGACACATTCATCTCCTTCCTCTGCTTCTGGCTGGTGATTTCTGACTCTGCCTCCTTCTTCCCTGTTTCTGGCTTTCTCACCTATACTTCCTGCCTGGCTACCAGTCCTTAGAGCTACAACAAACCAGAAGCCATTTCACAGGTAATTTTCTTAATCCAACTATTAGAATTTTAACTCTAGCATACTATTATGTTTCTTGCAATCTAGCATGGTTAGGAACAAAGATATTTGTAACTATATATAGATATATGTGTGTATATATATATATACATACATATACATTAAATTTCTAAAACTTCTACTTGTTCTTAAATATCTACTATGTAAAAGACAGGCCAAGTTTAACTTTATCTTCTTCTACTTTTCTAGCTCACAAAAATAGTAAATGCATTTAAGAGGACTCCAGAGATATCCCCTACCCAAAAACATTCTCATTTTTCTCCTGCTTTGTCCTTAAGATTAGTTAATATAAAATCCCATATTGATCCATCTTTGATGCAGCATTCATTTAAGGAGGAAATGTGCTTTAATTCACTCCCAGCAAAGTAATTGTAGTAAAAATTCAAGCTGGGAAAATTCAACCAGTGACTACTTGGCCAGCTGCAGAGTTACCATAGCAACATGGCATGGCCATCTCATCAGGTCAAGGCCTCTGGGCTTTGAGGATGCCGACTGTATCTAGCAGTGCAAAGTGACACAAAGGCTGGGGTATGAGACTCAAGATGGTGCCGGTAAAAAGTTGTGTGTCCATACCATTAGGAAAAATCTTACAAACGTAAATCAGTAGTAAGTTCTTTGCATAAGAGTAAGTCCTTGGAAAAGCTCAAAGGTGTGTTTGATGGATGCAGGTCGGAGGAAGAAAGGAAAGAACCAAGGATAACAAGGTAGTTTCCAACAGTGAATGAATTCGAATCACCATCAGCATCTGGCAGGATCAGAGAGGATTTTGATGACTTACAAGGAAAGTTATTTAGGTGAAAGGGAGCTACTCTACCATCTGGAATTTTAAAGTGAAAAGATTTTTTTTTAAACAGCAATATGAGAAAACTGCAGGCTGGAGCAAATCTGTGTGAAAGGTTTGGGCGTCATTTTTCTGACTTCCTTAGAGATCAATTTAGGCATAGAGCCAAGAAGGCCAAGAGGCCACTAAGACACAAAATCACAAGGCCAACCTAGAGAAGACCTAAAACCACATGGCTTGGGTGAGATTTGTGTCATTTCTAACAGAGACAAAGTGCAAAACCCATGTTCTACACACTTGGATATGTGCTTTCTGCGGGGATTTTGCTATTCTTCTAGCTATCTCTTTTGTGCTGTTGACAACCCTGTTTCTTACCCTCACGTGACTTGAAATGTACTGACTCTTCCATTCACACCCCACCCCCACATCGGTATCCTGCTGTCCCCATTTCACGTGTGCACAATAACATTCATCCGAATCAGACCACTGACTGTTCCTCAGTTACCTGCCCCTTTCTATCACACTGGTCTACTGGGATCTCAGTCTAAGTGACAATACAGCCCCTCCTACCCAGAAGGCATGAGATGGGAATCCAACACCACACTGGGTTTCTCTTCATCACTAAAAGTTAGTGGTGTCCTGCTGGCCCTACTAGAAAAATCCAACAGTGAGTTTCTGCTGAGCTTGTCCCCCCTACAGATTAACAGTGCTAACTGCTTTCCCAAAGCTTTCTTCCATCCTCTCATCCTTCACTCTCAGCCAAAGCTCCCCATCTCACCCTTTACGAAGAAGAATAGATACAATCCAGTGAAAATGACCAATTTCACATGTCTCCACCCACACATTCACACATTCACTATATTTACTTTTTATCCCCCCCATTTTTTCTAGAAAAGGTGTTCTGTCCTCCTTTCTGATGCAAAGATTCTCATCTTTCCTCATCACACCCAGAAGCTGTGAAGTCATTTATTCTCAGGGTAAATTCTCTCTCTCTCTCTCTCTCTCTCTCTCTCTCTCTCTTTCTCCCTGTGTGTGAGTGTGTGTGTATAGGTGTGTATGTGTGTGTTAATTTATTCTTTTTTACACAGAGCATTCATCTAGTCTCTGCAGGCCGGCAAAATGTTCTCTCCTAATTCTCTATTAATTCCTAACTACCTCCAAGTCTCTTCTTTAAAACATGACAATTAAAGAAACTCTGTGTATCTAAGGACTTTAATCCTTCACCACTCACATTATCCCCTAATGCTTGCTGGTTACAGCCATTACTCCTACCATGGAGCTAAATAACTCATGCACAGATAGGATGGCCAGACATCCCAACTTGCCTGAAACTCTCCGATTATATCTGCTTTTATATCCCACTCACTATAAGCAACACATTTTTTCTCGAATCTATACTATTTTAAATGCTGAATTAGAAAGTCATCTTTTCTATTTCCTAATCCTTAATTTCCTTTGCGAGCACTGCAGTCCATGACCCAATTGCCTTAGCTTCAGGAATTCACCTTCACTCTTAGTCTCTTACGGAATCTCTAGTTTCTCCAACTGTTTGAAAGGTTCAGCGAACTACAGGTTTGGCATTAATCCAGGGTCTTGGCTAAAGTGTTCATGCTGGTGGGTGATGTCAACTGCTGCCATTCCCAACTGCACATCTCTAGCAGGGATTGCTCCCTTGCCCTTATGTGAAACTACTTGTAGGTATTTACCCGGGAATTCTCAACGTAACACTGTAAATCAAGCCTATCTCAGCAAAATGCCCACCCCCAGTCACTTTCTTTCCCTTGGCTACTCCATACTGGCAGAGGTCGAATCATCCTTACTGTTGAACTCAGAGATCCAAACACCACCTGCAACTTATTTTCTTCCCTTGTTCCCCTACTCATTTCAAATTTGCCGTCTGTTTTAATTAATTTTCATTTTACACGTTTTTTTGAATTCCTGACACCTGCCCACATTGGTCTGATCTGGCTACGCTGTTTTGGGAGCACACCTGTTTTTAACTGTCCTCCTCTAACAGCCTTTCAAGTGGCCTTCCTGTTTCAGGCGTAACCTGTTTAACCCCTGTGCCACAACACCGTGGTCTTCCTGTGTCTAGTGCTGGTAAACACACTGTGACTTCAGGCATGGCCTATCATAAGCTCACCTTGTCAGTCCAGCCCAGCCTTGGCCCACACCTTCCTCCTGCTTAACAAGGAATTCCTGTCCTGAGCCAAGTGCCTCCTGCTTCTTATGTTTCTTCCTTTCCCTGGAAAGTCTCCCCTACCTTTTCCTCATCCAAATGTATTCCACTTGCTTTCCTTATTAGTGCACTCAGAGGCTTTCAGCAGGATTAGCTGCTCTGCATCCACTGCACCTCTACACTCACTGTGTCACTGTGTTCACTGCACCACTGCATTCACTGTACTGCCATGTTTACTGTGCCACTGCATTCGCTGCACCACTGCATTCACTGTGCCACTGCATTCACTATGGCGCCATGTTCACTGCACCACTGCGTTCACTGTGCCACTGCATTCACTGCACCCCTGTGTTCACTGTCACACTGAATTCACTGGACCACTGTGTTCATGGCGCCACTGCACTCACTGCACCCCTGCATTCACACCACTGCATTCACTGTGCCATTGTGTTCACTATGCTGCTGTGTTCACTGTGCCACTGCATTCACTGCAACACAGTGTTCACCAAGCCACTGCATCCACCGTACTATTGTACAACTGCATTTGCTGCACCACTGCATCCACTGAACTACTGTGTTCACTGCACCACCACATTGGCTGCAACACTGACCCTTTCCCTCATAGAACTCATCATTTGAAAGCACCACTGTTGTTGCCCATCTCCACTGCTAATCAATAAACTGTAAGACATCATTGCTTCCATCATGCAAAAATGAGTATTCTGTAGTTTGTTAATCTAATTCCTTAACAGATATAAGCTAATTAGAATATTTAGCATAACAGGGAAGATGCAACTGAGGAAAAAGAAACATTTACTAATATTTTAAAATATCTATAAATAGTTCACTAAAATTTGCTTGTTTTAAAACAATTATTTTTCTTAGATTCATTTTAAACATCATGTGAAAATGCTAGTTACTTGGGTATTTTGCTCAATGGTTCAAGATTCTGTCTTGTGATTTACCATACAAAATCCATAGCTTATTTTTCTATCTTTTTGCTTAATTATTGTGTTCCACTATCTGTCTGCTATGCTCCTGGTAAAGTTGTAACTGTGTAGTAATTCAGAACTTCAGGAACATATACCAGTCATTATAAGATTTTTTTATTAATAGCTTGCATACTTTCTGAAATTTTCTACTCTCCTAACACTTGTTTATAAAATAATTTTAAATTAATAATATTTGATAAAGTCTCAGAATGAGTGTTGTAGGGGCAGTTTGTTGGTTCCCGGCTGCTCAGCCCTGAAATAATCACACAGAAACTATATTATTTAAAACACGGCTTGACCTGGAATATCTTGTTTTCTCCATTGGTGGTGAATGCAAGCTTTGCTGGGTATAGTAGTCTGGGCTTGTATCCATGGTCTCTTAGTGTCTGTAGCACATCTATCCAAGACCTTCTGGCTTTCATGGTTTGCATTGAGAAGGGACAGAAATGAGGAATGAATACTATTGTGGAATAAATATTGGTTATTCCTGGAATTCCACACCTTAACTTCTGAGTAATTCTCCCAACACTAAGGCTTCCACAAACTCTCTCTCTCTCTCTTTAGAATTCCTTACCCCCTGAATGTGTGCCAGAATTTGCATTCTTTTACCTCTGATTCTTTCTCAGATGGAGACAAGGCATTAATACTTGATAATGATAGCAGAGCAAATATTCCCTCAAATATGGTCCCCAGATATGACCCAGCAAGGATTCTTATGTCACCTAACCCCTAACTTTCCTCTTCAGTCTTCACATAATTAATATATAAACAATGTAACACAATCCCTTATAGTTGTCCTCATCAAATGTTCAGTCATGAAGGTGTGGTTACATCTGTCATCACAGCAGACATAATTAGGTTAAGTTCCCCATTTGTTTTGTGAAATGTTTGAACATCAGGAGAATTCCTAGAACTTCATGGGTATTATTTTACAATTTATAGAGTGTTGAGCCCCAGTCACCATTCTTGGAAGTTCATAAAAGAAAGACTCTGTCAATGTAAAGAAAATGCTAGGATTCAAGTAGTCATGCCCTATTTGAAAGAGAGCCATCCTTATGTCTGAGTATGGTGCCCAAGTTCATCAATTCAGAAGACTCAAGTCAACAAGAGACTGCAATCCCAGAACTTCAATAACTACTTGGATTTCAGAATGAGTTCAATACCAGTCTGAGCAATTTAGGATGATTCTATCTCAAATGAAAATTAGAGAGAGGAACATGGGTCAGTGATAGAGGAAAAGCAAAAGGCAAAAGAGTCAATCTTCCAACTTGATTTATAAGTTCAATTCAATCTCAATCAAAATCTTAGCACAATGTTTTGGAGATATCAAACCAATTTTAAAAAAAGCTTTAGAGCAGTGAATAATACAGAATAGAAAGTAAAGCCAGGAAAGACACAGAAAATAATCTTATTTTCAAAATTAACCAAAGACATTAACAATACTTTGCCAAATGAGATAGCACAATGGACTATATAATCCATACAAGCTGTTTAGAAACAGTGTGATACTACTGCACACCTACAAAAATAGATGAATTATCAAACACCGATGAACCCCAGTGAGGGTGTGGAGCAACAAAAAGAGCCCACTGTAGTGGTCATGCAAATTAGCACAATCTGTTTTGAAGAGAGTTGACCAATTTCTTACAAACCTAAGCATACACTTTCCTTGTTTTCTGATAGTCAAAGAAATGGTGAATGTGTGCAGATATAGGTTTTGAGTATAAATGTTAACAACATTTTTGTTTAAAAGTAGAAAAACTTAAAAGTAGCCAAATTGCCCTTCAGTCAGTGATGGATAAACTGTGGTGTATCCTAGCAATGAAACATTTCTTTCTCAGTATTAAAAAGACTCAGCTATGAAGGCATGGAGAAATATGAAGAAAACTTAAAAGTGTGTTGCATATTACTAAGGAAAGAAACCCAACTGAAGGCTACATGGCATGCAATTTGAATTAAAATGCATTCTTACAGTGGCATTTCATTTGTATATTAATAAATAAAACTTGCTTGATTATCAGAAAAAGTAAAACAGTCATACTGGACAGTCTTACAGACCAGGCAGCAATGGCACTCACCTTGAATCCCAGTACCCACAAGGGCACATGCCTTTAATCCCAGTAGCCACAATGACACACACCTTTAATCCCATTAGCCACACTGTCTTGCCACAGAAACGAGGCAGTCATGGTCCACACCCCTATCTCCAGCACTAGAGAGGAATATAAGATGGGAGGAGATAGTTCTTAGTCTCAGTCTCATTCTGAGATTCCTGGAGGCAAGATTTCCATTTTGGACTGAGGTAGATATAAGAGACAGTTGGCTGGCTGTTTTGCTTATCTGACCATCTAGTTGAACCTCAATATCTGTCTCTGGAGTTTTACTAATTGTGCTATACATTCTAGACAAGACAAAACAATGGAAATAATAAGTTTCACAGGTGCCAGAGGTCAGAATGCAGGAAATGGAAAGACAGAGCAGATCTCCAGGAGAGTGAAAATTACTTTGTAGTATGGTCATGATGGCCACAAAACAGTGTATGCTTATTGAAAATCAGAGGATATTCTGTGAAATATGATGTCACCTGTGTTACTGTAGTGTGGGATGTTGTGACAGACTATAATCATAGTGGGGGTGTGGGTTATATGGAAAACATCAGTACCTTCTTAATTTTGCTGCAAATGTAAAATGCTATATATTATGAACTCTTTCAATGTTTCTAAAGTAATGAGATTTCAGGTGGCAAGTGTTTCACACACACACACACACACACACACACACACACAGAGAGAGAGAGAGAGAGAGAGAGAGAGAGAGAGAGAGATTTGGATATGTTCAGGAATCAAAGGCCAAAATGAATTAACATATTGCTGATTAACAATCCACGGTTCATGCCACTAAAATTTTCCTTATATGAGATCCGGAAAAGCTTAACTTATCATTTGATTTTAATTTTTTTCAGAATCTTATTAGAGACAAGACTGGAATCAAAGATTTCTCTGCTCCTACCACAGCAACCAAGAGCTGGGAGTGTTGGCATATAATACCACATCCAATGATCATTTTACTTTTCAACACATTTTAGCATTGTTTCACTGTTTGAGTTTCAGAACACAAGGTAAATTGCTCAAAATCAATGAATTGCTTTCAGAAACTGTTCTAAAGCGGTGGTGTTTCAAGCTATCTCTTAATTTTTGAAGTTCAACCTAACAACATGGACTATACAGGAGTACTGAGTCTGTGGTGGATCCTGGGGAAAGGATGCTCATTCAAGAAGCTGGAAAAGACTTTTTCATTCTCATTTATAAATTCACTGGCACCTGTGACTAACAGTTTGCTATAAAGCAAAATCCAGCATAAGGCAGGTCCATATTGAACCCTATCCAAGGGGGTTTAATTACTGAATCACCAAAAAAAAAAATCCTGTTATAAAATGGATTTACCCCAAAGGCAGCCAGATGGCCTAGTTCCAATGTATCAGAGAGGACAAAAAAGAACAAGAAACATGTTGTTCCCTCCCATTCCCCCAAGATATTTGTTGTATTGCTTAGAGGAGTCAGAACCAGGTAACAGGAAGAGGTAGATGCCTGGAAAGAAGACACCAGTTTCATGACACTCTCAGAGACGGAGCAAACTCTCTGAACAAGCATCAAGGGAAGAAGTCCTAGATCGAGTTTATTGTTTCCAAAAATGTTGGTGCTACTTGCCTTCAGAAGCAACTGTATCTTAGGAACAGAAAATTTAATTGACTGAAATGCGCTGTGCAAGACTGAGAATGGAAATTGGGTTCTCCACCCCCGCAGCACCTTTATTTTGGGCCATAAAGCTTTGGAAGGACAGCAGAGACTATCAGCTGGGCACTGGTTCTCTCCTGTGTTATTCATTCATGTACTCAAACCCACCAGGAAAGTTTCCAGTTCAAGGAAGTTGCAGGGAAGGTTGAGTGCTGCCAGTGGGGCAGGAGAGATGGCACACGGGGTGAAACGTGGACCAGTTAAGGAGGAGGGGACAGGCACAAGCGGAATTCCAGCCCTGGAGCTCACTGGCCAGATGAGTGAGCTCCAGCTTCTGTTGTAGCCCTTGTCTCAGATAAAATAAGATTGGGAACCATTGAGAGAGACACGCAGTGTCAATCTCTAGTCTCTACATACACATGTGCTCATGTCTACCAGAACAGGTATACAGGTATGCACACATATTCACTGGAACACACACACACTAGAACTAGAGACAAGACATCAGGGCATGGCAAGTTATCAGAGTTTTCACATGCTTTGAGGTAAAAGGAAGAGCAGGTATGATGTGTTAGCACAGGGAAGCTTGTCAGCCATAAGAACTTTTTAATCTTTTCCATGTCTTCAGTCTGCAAGCTGATCCTTTTAAGGCAGAGAATGTGTCATGTTTATTCCACAAACAGCACAGTGCCTGTGTCTTAGTCACTGTTTTATTGCTGGCAACTTATAAAAGAAATCATTTAATTTGAAGGATCACAATTCCAGAGGGTTAGAGTCCATGACCATCATGGTGGGGAGCGTGGCAGCAGACATAATGCTGGAACAGTAGCAGAGAGCTTACATATTAAAACAATAATCAAGAGTCATATGGACTGTTGAAATAGTGGGGCATTTTGAAACCACAAAGCCCACTCCCAATGGACATACTTGCTTCAACAAGGCCGCACCTCCTAATTCTTCTCAAACAGTTCTAGCAACCAGGGATTAAATATTCACATATGAGTTTATGGAGGTCATTTTCTTTTAAACCAATATAGCATGTTACAAAAAAAAGGTTATTACTGAATACTTTTAGGGTGAATAAAATATGAATAAATGAAACAATCTCCCTGGGTTATGTTTATATGTATATTTTTCAAAAAACTCAGAGCATGTAAGCACTGCATATCATAGCATAGAAAAGACAAATTGATTTGAAGGAAAATATATTAGAAGCCAGAAGTTATCAGTGTCTTGATTTAAAAAAAAAAACGAAGATGAATCAGGTGATAGTGGCACACCCCTTTAATCCCAACACTCAGGAAGCAGAAACAGGCAGATCTGTGAGTTTAAGGCCAGTCTGGTCTACAGAGTGAGTTCCAGGATGGCCAGAGCTATACAGAAAAACCCTGTCTTATTGCAAGGAGGACTGCTTGTTTGTCCCAGCTGCCCGGCTAGCTGATACCTGAAATAACCACACAGAAACTGTATTAACTAAAACATTGCTTGGCCATTAGCTCTAACTTCTTATTGGCTAACTCTTACATATTAGTTTAATCCATCTCCATTAATCTGTGTATCGTCAGGTGGCAGTGGCTTATCGGGTAAGATTCCTAGCGTCCATCTGCAGTGGCTCCATGTCTTCTCTCTTTTTCTGCGCCTTTCTTTCTCCCAGCATTCAGTTCTGTCTTCCCCACCTACCTAAATTCTGCCTTATCAACTAAGCCAAGGTGAGAGAGAGAGAGAGAGAGAGAGAGAGAGAGAAATGAGGCAGGCACAGTGGTGCACACCTTTAATCTAAGCACTCAGCAATCTGAGGCAGATGAATCTCTATGAATTCAAGGCCAATTTGGTCTATGTAGTGCATGCATAGTGAGTCTTTTGCAACAGATGTAAGAAGTCCTAGAAAATAAGACCTAAGGATATTTAAATATTATATTGACTGGAAAAGGAATAACAAGGTCACAAAATTTATGTATACTTATAGCTCTGAATTCTATATTATTTCATTTACATCCATACTGTGTGGGTCTCTTTTAACCTTTTCTCACTATTACATTCCATTTTTATATATTTGTCCCCTAAATGCAAATTTTTAAAAAAAATTTGCTTAAGTAAAAACTAAATAAGTGCATCATGTACTGTGATGAAATAAAAGATGTCTTAAAAATTCTTTCCCTGTAGCAGCTTCCAAAGAGCGGCCTCATTGTGACCCACGTGACACCTGGTTGAGATGGAAAGAATAACTGGATATAAAGTTCTCCAAATAAATTTAGTGGTGTTGATATATAAGGTCAGGGAAGCAAATGTGGAAATGCTAAGTTTATACAATAATACTGTATGCCAAGTAGATACCTATTTCTGAGCAATGGTAGTAGGGAGTAACACTGAGGTAGCTACAGCCTCATGCTTTGTTGATGAAAGCACCAAGCTTACAAGGAAGGGATCAGGTGGCCACTGTGAGCTATGACTTAAGGAACCTTCAACATTGTTATCTAACCCACAAATAGCCCCGATAGCTGGAGATTCAAAATGTGCGAATTGCCAGTTTCTCTAAGGGCAAACTAACATGGATGAAAATCTACATTATTTGTCTGCCTTTTACATAGAATGACCACAACTGTACAGCATGTCTATAAATCTATAAATAAGGCTTCAAGTTCATGCATCTTCACAACTGATAATTGCAAAATTCTGAGAAAATCACCCCTTTGATTTGCTATCTTGTGAGGATTTTAAATCCATAAAATATTGAGACATCAATTAGGTATCGTAAATGAAGCCTTACTGGGAGTCATGGTGCAAATGATTTGCTTATGAGAAAGAAAAGAAGAATAGGAAAGTGGTAGCCATTAGCTGAGTTTGATGGTTAAGCAACCTACCTTTGTTAGACTTTTTTGTTTTTCAATATTCATGTTGTGCCAGTCAGTTTTTTTTTTTATCACTATTAACAGTACCTATGATGGCTTATTCAAAAAGAGAACAGGTTTATTTGAGGTCAGAATTTTGGAGGTTAGTCCATGATTGACTGACTCTGTTGCTTTGGAGCCAGTGATAAAGAATCATAGCAGCTTTACATGTTCCAGCAAAATAAGTCATCCAAAGCAGAGAACACAGAGAGGAAAAGATTGTCACCTTCAAGGATATTCCACCAACAACCCAAAGGTCTCCATCTTTTGAGGGTTCAGCCACCCGCCGATAGTTTGGAGCTGCTAAGATCATGGTATGCGGGTCTTCAGTGGTTTTTCAGATCATGACTCCACCAATATTCTTACAGCCCATTCAACTTTGGACGAGGCATGGCCTTCTCTATGACTCTGTGCCTTCATTTTAAAATAAGGAATAAAAACAGTACACATCCTATTGTTGGTAGTAAAAATACAGTGGCCTCATAGAAGTATGTTATCATTTAGAATTGAGTTCTTGGTGCATAGAATCGGCAGGCAGAGTACTGGGGGAGCTTGAAGATGTGAGAAAGATAGTGTTTTTTTTTTAATGGATGTAAATGTGCAACCAAAAGAAAGGTCCTTAGTCTCTACACATCATTGTTCCCCGGTCTCTCTAAAAAGGCTCATGCCTTCTTGTCAGTTTACTTGATCTAAACTTAAAGCTGCAGTGTAACCACTGGCCTTCTGCATGTGGTTAACATTATCAAGCAAAATCATAAAAAAAATCTATCCCCACCCTTTCCAGAGAGACTACAAGTGAAACACCCTCCTCACAGAACCAAAGTGAATGCGTGAGGCCAGCTCTGTGGCCTAAGGGTCATTCTTAAACTGCAACGACAAAACAACAGGAACGAGTTCCAAAACTGGACAGTGTCCACCCTATTACTACTGAGTTCAAGCTCCCACAGATGGTGGAAGAGAAAAGAGCACTGATGACTCATACAGGCCATCGGGTTTGGCAGCAAGTGTTTTCACACTGAGTGGATTTGCCAACTTAAACCCCGTTCTTGAGGAAATCTCTTAAAATACCACCCAGGTGTTGGGGAATTTTAAATCTGTCCCTTGAATGTGGTCTCCATCTTCATTGTTAACCTGACTAGACTTAGAATCACCTACAATACTAAGGAATACATGCAGTGTTCCTGTAGGGTTTTCAAGAAATGATCAACTCAAAAGAAGAAAGGGCTGCATTATTTCATATTCTGAGAAAATGAAAGAGCAAAGAAGTAAAGTGAATCAAACAGTGATATTTATCTTTGTCCAGCTTCCAACTCTGTTCCTCCACAACTTCCAACCATCCATTAATGGTCATGGCACCAACCATCCCTGCAT
This sequence comes from Bramus lutescens, assembly GCA_001685075.1. Lineage (NCBI taxonomy): Eukaryota > Metazoa > Chordata > Mammalia > Rodentia > Cricetidae > Bramus > Bramus lutescens. The sequence goes on along the minus strand of LOEQ01007218.1, from coordinate 1,569 downwards.
TCCTGCGGATCCAGCCATCCATTCATGCCCATGACACTTAAGGCAGCATCTATTATACAATAAAGCTGAGGAGTGGGCTATGTCTTGGAACTTAAGAAAGTATTTTGAGGACCTGTATCTTGAGTACTCAATAAGTTTTCTGTCAGGTTCTTAAATGGGTTGCAAGGTGCCATGAATGACTGGGTGTCCTGGTTTAAAGGATATGCACTTACTTATCAAGCCAATGTGACAAAACACCCACAAGAAATAAGGGAGGAAGGATTTGTTTGACTTGTGGTTTCAGAAGAACCCATGAGCCATGGCACAGAGTGGGGGGCAGGTCTTTAACTTCTAAGATGGAAGCCAGAGAAAGGTAAATATGAGTGTTTGACTCACTGTACACCTTTGCTCTCTTATTTTCTGAGTCCCCGGCTGTGGAATAATGCAGCATTGATGTCCCTGAGATCACCATTCACATTTCTTTTGCTTTTGGGACTTGGAAACATTATTTTATAACAAATACAAAATATTGCTGCAGTATCTTAACTAACATATTGTATTATATTAATACAAAATATTGTTAGCATAAATACAGTTTTTTGGCTTGATTTATGTCATCCAGAATTTCTTTAAATGCCTTATTATGCATAGACTCATTTAAATTTTAGTGTAAGCAAAATGTAGTCCCAGGGCAGATGGTTTCAAGATGACTTAATAATCAGAGTGCCTTTTTTTCAATCAAGTTCTATATCCATTGAGATATTCAGATTGGTCTTTATCATACGCAGCTATACCTAAGAGAGTGCATGGAATTACAAGATGCCAGTAAATAGAAGAAATGAGATTTAAACCTTATAGATTTCCTCAAAGGCCTGAGAAGAAAATATTATCATTTCTTTTATTTCAACAAGTCAACTCCATTGACCTCCCGGTATACAGACTTGGTATCGCTGACATGTTGACATTACCAACAACTTCCAAAACTGCCAGCAGTATGAAAGGAAGCGGTCAGATAAAGTGTACGCACTGAAAGTCTTCTTCAATTGGTTTCATAAAAGTTCCACAGACAATTGAAAGAAAGATATGAGCATGTCTTAACATGTAACATGTGCTCGGTGCTGGTGAGAATAAAAACACACTCTAAAAATTTCAACAAAATGTTATCATATTTGCTCTTAATTGTGAAGTAAAGTGCTTCCTAAATACACTGCTCTTCAAAGAAGGTGGAATAAAAGTTTTGGTTTTTTTTTTTT
>LOEQ01007217.1:88736-111239 GCA_001685075.1 Bramus lutescens | reverse complement strand
TTATTAACCAATGAAAGTAACACATAGACAGATGACCCTCCTACATCATCTCTTAGTAAATAACCATGTACTAAAAGGTATGTCTAGGGACATGCCTTTGAAGGGATGTACTACTCACTTCTGGGATGAGACATATCCTCATTATTATTCTTCGAACTGGCTCAATAACATACAAGACAAACTACCAATGTAGCTATTAATATGTGAAACTTTTTTAAAACTAAACATTTTTAAAGACGGCTGTAACAAACAAGAATTTTCAGTATAAATAATGATTATTTTAGCTAAATGACCCAGAAAAAAAAAAAGCAGATACAAGAAGGAAGGACTCTCTAGGCCAACAATGTAGCTCAGGGGGTAAAGGCACATACCAACAAGCCTGATGACCTGAGCTGAAGCCCCAGAGCACACAAGGTTGAAGAGAATTGATTCTTGCTAGTTGTTCTCTCACCTCTATGTGCCATGGCATACTTGCCCCCACCTAAAGAAAACCCAAATAAACAAATGCAGAAAAAGTTTTAAGAAAATCTCTCTGGCTTCCTATGCTTCTTCCAAAGCAGAAAATAATTTACCAAGCATCTCCCACTAGGAATAACAGAAGGGGATTACTCAGGCCAGCTTTAGGCTACCCTTAGCCTGGATATCAGCCCCAGAGGACTGTGTAACAAGCTTTCCCAACTAACCTCCACCAATTATGTATTTACCTTCCCACAGCCTGCTGCTTACAGAGAAGCAAAGTCCTCTTCTTTGGCTACTTCTTCAAAAAAAAATTGTGCTTTGCTGATCAAAGAAGAAGCTAGGCAAACATGGATCTGGTCGCCTCTGAGATCTACACATTGCTTTGGTGTCTGCATGCATACTTGAGTCATGTTTGTCTTCCATGTCCATCTTACTGTGTAAAAGCAAACAATTGCTTAAAGAAACCTTGTAGACAAGTTGAATTTAACAGAGTTCAATTGAGCAAGGAACAATTCACACACTGAGCAGCTCTCAGAATGAGAAGTTTGGAGCAGGTAGCATTTATGGATAGGAAGGGGAAGTGAGTACAAAGAGTTGGCATTTTCCTATTTTTCTGATCAATTGGCTGGCTGAGATTTGTGAAATTTGGCTGAGTCAGCAATTTGTCACATAGGTATTGTAACTGGAGGTTTCTCTCCTGCCCGCCAGTCTCCAAATAACAACTCTGAGGTTCAATATTAATTATAAACTTTTTGACCTATTAATTCAGGCTTATTTTTCACTAGCTCTTACAACTTAAATGAATCCATTTCCATTATTCTATATTTTACCTCAAGGTTCGTGGTTTGTTATCTCACATCTTGTTTCTCAGGCAGCTGCTGACATCTCCCTGACTCTGCCTTCCTTTCCCTTTGTCTTTGTTTGGATTTCCTGCCTGGCTATTTGGCCAAATTAGTTTCTTTACCAACCAATGGCAATAAGACATATTCACAACATAGAGAAAGAAGCGCATCTCATATCAAGGTATATTCCTAAATTAGGGTGGAAGTTAAGTTATATGATAAATTAGGTTATGGTTTCTTAGGGAAGGATTCAAGCACAAAAGAAAAGCATCTTCAGACCAAATTCAGTTTCATACAAACTTCCTCAAAGGACAGTGTCTAATGACAAGACAAGCTACAGAATGGAAGGAAATTTGGAAAGAAAATCTGATAAAGGATACATATCCAACTTGTAATAAGAATAGTTTAAACTCAAGAAGGAAACAATGACCCATTTTTAAAATGGATAAAAGAGATATAAGGATATTAAATTTGCCAAAGACATCCAGTTGGAAAACAGGATGTACATCTCATGCTCAACATCATGTATAATTAAGGAATTACAAATTTAAAAAATGAGATACCAATAGGCATCTATTAATCCAAAACACTAAGGACCCCAAATACTGGTGAAACTGTTTTTCCCTTTCTACCTTCCTGTGGGTTTTATGAACATCTGTTTTAGATTTCCATTTTTATTTATCCATACTGTTTCAAGTGCATCTCTCTGAATAGATTTTTTTAAGTTTATTTTATTTTATATGTATGGGTATTTACCTCCATGCTGTATGTGTACCATGTATAAGCCTGGTGCCTAAGGAGGCCAGAAGCAGGCATCAGATCTCCTGAAATTGGAATTCTAAGTGTCTGAGCCACCATGTGGGTACTGGAAACTGAACCCAGATTCTCTGCAAGAGCAGCAAGTGCTCTTACCACTGAGCCATCTCACCAGCCTTTCTGTATAGTTTTTTTTTGTGTGTGTGGTTGTTATAGGCATTGAGTTCTACACATCATTGTGATTGGTGTCTTATTATGAAACTATCACTTGCATTCTAAGAGACTGGAACTTTTGCGGACCTCACAGCTGGAGTTAATAATACACCCGGAAGTTACTTAAGACTGCTAGTGCACTGTGTACTCAGACTGCTTATTTGATCTGCCTTAAGGACAGCAATGTAAAAACCAATCTTACTTGCCTTGGTCTTACTTACTTGCTCATGCAGTCAGTCTTTACATCCTAAACTAACACACAGCTACAATCCTAAATTGTATACTCCTCCAAGCCCCTCTCACCCATATATGTGTATCATTTGCTGAAAGCAGAGAATACAGAATTTGAAAGTAGCTTCCTAAAATCTACTATAAAGGCTGAAAGTTGGTTGATGAACAATGATGTTTGTTGTCTGGGTCTTTTGGGACCAGCTGGAGCTTATGATTTAATTCCTTGTAAAAGTCTGTTAAAGATTTCTGTCAAGTATCCCTTTCCTTCCCCCATGTGATGCTTTCTATGCTGTTCTATACATACAGAACTAAGTCTTTTGTTAGAGACAGACATCACTTATACACACAGATACATGCAAAGACAGACACCCCTCACACACAGCTCATACAATGGACGTACCTAGGGACAGACATACACAGACACAGGGACAAACATCCCCAAGATGGCTTCAAGCATACACAGATTCTGACTCATGCAACAGACAGAGCGTGTTGAGCAAATTACAAAACTACATGTAACTTAATATTTTTCCACTGTCTTCAACAAGTGAGAACAGAAATTCACACAACATACAGTTAGTTACATGACGTTTATAAGGCAAAGGAGGTTGGCGCATGCTTCAAAGTGGTAGGAGTGGAGGTTAGAATACTTTAGGAAGAAGATGAAGAGTCTTATTTGAGGAAGTTCAGGCAAGAGCAGTGCAGAAAATGGAAGAAAGGAGTTATGAAAAGCATGAGATTCGTAGTGAGAAGAATTGCATAGTGTTTGGGGAAATGATGAATAGCTGTTGATTCTGAGTGGGTGAAGCTAGGGGCTATGGGAAGAAGTTAAAAATAGAAAGTTGAGCACAACCAGCACGGTCCACTTCCCTGCCCTCGATGCGCCGAGGTTTTTTTTGTTTTTTTTTTTTGTTTTTTGTTTTTTGTTTTTTTTCTGCTGAGTTTGTACAAAGCCTCAGAGTGACTACAACAGAGTTCTCTAAGAAGCCATTATGAAGTGTTGGGACCAGCATTTGAGATGGAGTAATTTGTCATTCCTTGTCTCGGCTTAAAGTTCTCTGTTTGTGAGGCTTTTGCTGTTGTTGTTCATTTGTTTATAAATACTTTTTAAAGATAGAGGTTTTTTTTTAAATCTGTTAATGATCTGCTGTTGATTTTTATTGCAAATGTCAAGCTTTGGAGGTTTGAATGTCAATTATTACACTTTATTCTAAAGGAAAACTAGGGGCTTCAGACATGTCTTAGTGGTTAAGCATGTTTGGTATACAAGCATGAGAATCTGAGTTCAAATCCCTAGAACCCATGTAAAAAGCCAGCCATAGTCATGTGCATGCTTGTAACTCCAGTGCTGTGGTTTAGGGACAGAGACAGGAGGATTCCTGGGCCTTACTGGTCTCCAGCCTAGCTCCAGGTTTAGTGAGAGATCCTGACTCAAAGGAATAAACTGTAGAATTATAGAAAAGGACAGTCAGTATCCTCTTCTAGCTTCTGCAACACCCCCCACGATGATAAAACAATAAAGGAATGTGCGTATGTGTGTGCTTGTGGGCTCACACAAATAGAAGCCATTGTGTGTCTTCCTCTATCACTCTTTAATTTTGAGACGGAGTCTCTCATTGAAGTTCTCTGCTTTGGCTAGACTGGCTGGCCGGTGAGCCCTGGTATCTGACTGTCTCACCTCTAGTGCTGTGTTGTCATGCCCAGCTTTCATGTGGGTATTGGGGACTCAAAACTCAGGGCCTCATGCTAGCACAACAAATAGGTTACCCACTGAGCCATTTCCCCAAACCCTATGGTCTCAAGGCCCCATGGGATTTGGTCCCTAGATTCCTGTAACTGAGTCTTCTGTCTCTTGTACTCTTCTCTTACAGTACTGTTTGTTTCTCTAACACATTGTATCATTGCTTGTCTAAGGATCTATTCCCCAAGAGCTAATCAGTCATCAGACAAGATGTGAAAGGCAACTTTGAGCACAGATAAAGTGGATTGCTAATTTTTTGTTTCTCTCTCAACTAATTCAATGAATGGCACATAGAAGAACTCAAGATATGAATAATAGCATTCTTTTAAAAACTTTGGAGTAATCTCACACTGATAATAATTTTAGAAAACATTAAATATTACCTTACCTGGTTTAACAAAAATGCTTTGTTAGTGGCTAGTGCTAACCTTATCAGTCAGAGCACTTCTGGAATGCTGTACCTGGTTGTAGGCATCACACAGCTTAACTGCCATATTTTAGATAAAGGGTTATTTTTAGAAGAACGAAGCAGTTGTGGTGAAAAGACGGAGCTGTGCTTGGTGAGGAACCTCTCATAAGAACTGAGAACATTTAGTTTGATAGTCATTAGTGGAATTCATACTGAAGGTATGCTCTCCCTAGCACCCCACAGACCCCAAAGAGAAAGCTACACTTAACCTCATTTGTGGTAAAGGACAGAACCAGTGTTGTTAGACAGTCTTTGGTTTATCTCTTCCACTGTGGTAGTGGTGATTGTATCTGAGACCCTGCAATCTTAGGAAGTTTTCTACCACTGAGCTATGTCCACAGCCCAACAGCAGGAAGCTTTGTTGGTGAAGCCATTAGCCAGCATAAAGGTTCTTCTGAAACCAGTGTCCTGACGAGACTAACACATGTTAAGATAATTCAGGGATATTATGACTTCACTGAGGATAGCTTAGACCCTTTAACACACAAATAAAATATTTAGAGGATAATAATATATTTCATTCCCCAAATTTACTTGTACATAAAAACATTTATTCACAGATCAGTGTTAACATCTCTTAAAACAAAATTCACAAAAATAGTTTGAGTTAAAGCTGCTTAAAAATGAATATCTTCTAAAGGAATATGGACAGGTTCGCAATAAGATATCTGGGGAAAATTGATGGTGTTGTGACCCCTTCCGTGCTTCTGAAACCTTACTCATTAAAACTGCTGTATTTAAAGCTTAAGGAATGGGAGCAAATTCTCTTAAGAATATATTACATTATTAACAATTTGCAATCCAGCATTGGCTATAGATGGGAACAAGGTAGCTAAAGGAGGGAAATGAGGTCTTTCATACAGGGGTTGTGATTTTTTTACCCTAGTATGCATAACATAGCCCAATAGTCCCAAGCTTGTCCCTCGATCCACACTTGCATGTGAGATACTGTTTCCCGGCACTTTTTGTTCACACATGCACACACACAGAAAGCCCACATGCTCTGCTCACCCCTGCAGTCTTGACAGGTTCCTCATGCAGGACCTTACCGTTCACTGAATACTACAATTTAGAGCTTCACTAGGATAGAAGTGTTATACCTTTTCGATAAATAGGAAAGTGCTAAGCCTAAAGAGAGAAATGTAAACAAAAATATGGAAGAACTAAAAATACATCACAAAGAAACTAAATAGAAAAAAATTAAAGGAAGTTGGACTAGGAAAAAACATTTTGTTATTGAAGATTTGCTGTAATAAGCAAAATAAGATGAATAACAAGATAAAGCTGTCCCAGCAATACTGTTGCAGTACAGGCTGGATTTCAGAGTTAGTTTCTTAGACAGATGTCCTCAGAAGAGCACAGTCCAGGGCAGAAACACTAGAATTCCTTAGAGGAATGTGCATGAAAAAATAAAGAATAATTTATATGTGTTCCTGTGTCCCCATATCTGTGCTTACTGTTTTTAATTGTGGTTTGTCAGTACTGAGAAAGGGGTATTCAGATAAGTAAATGGAATGTTGTGGTAATTAGAAAGATGTATCTTCCATGCACTGATAAAATACCATTCTGTATCCTGTCATCTAAAATCATATTAAATTTACTAAAGGCTGACAAGCTAGCGTCTGGATTAGATCATACCATACATACCATTCTTGACACCTTCATGAATAGCACAATTATACTACAGATAAAGAAACTTGAAATACCATTCCTCTATTATTCTGCATTTTTGCCCCCAAACCAACACACCAACAAGTGGAGTTATCGGTTCTAAATACCTGATAAAGGAGTCTCCTAAACTTGGCATAACAACAGAGACTTGTCTCTATTACACATTTGTATTTTCATGACCATTTGGAGGTATTGGGCTAGCTTGAGAGACATTGGCTTATGTTTAGTGTGCTTATTGATAGCCTAGAGGACAGAGAGTCTCTTGAATTCTTGTTTAAAGATATACCTGAAAACCTTGCCCTATAATTGTCTTTATTATGTAGAAAAGTGGAGAAGATCCACTCATAAAATGCTACGTCCTTGTCCTAGCCTGGTGGTGGCAGGGGGAAATATGCTTGAAGATAAGTGATGCTGAAACCAGAGCCAGGAAGCGGTTATGATCCAGTGAGTCATCAGAGCCTTGTATTCTTGGTTTCGAGGTTGATCATATTCCCCTGGGGAAAAGGAAGCTGCTTATCCGTTGGCTCGTGGATTCCCTCTGACATTAAAGGAACATAGTAGTAGCCCATGATGGAGAAGATCAGGCAGACCACCAGCAGGAGGCAGGAGAACAAAACGAATTCGGCCCACTGCAAGGAGAAATAAACGAAAGAGAAAATTACTAAGAAACCTTTAAAAAGTGGCAAGATGGGAGGATGACTAAGGAGTCATCACTTGAGGCACTTTCTTGGCAGAGCACTAGGTTCACTGGCCCTGCCTTCCATGGGCACATGGTGGTCATTGTTGTCACATAATACGTCTATTTGCTGGCCAGGTCTGTTATCTAACCTTGCTGTCCTTGATGGGGGATCTGGAGGCCAGGAAAAGGGGAGACGAGGAAGTTGGAGGGCAAACTGTATAGACATGAGCTCCTGTTCTCCTCAGAGCCTTACCTGTACCAGGCCACTGAACTGTGCCACAACAAGCACAATGATGTTCCCAACTGCAACTGTCAGCAACCAGGCTGCCTGGAGCACAGATTTCATGCTAGATGGTGCCTAGACAGGAGACACTGGTAAACATTCATTTCCCTGTCCCACCCTCCTGCCCCATGAGTCTATCATGGAACATGTCCCATTATAAACTTCTATTTCCCATCTTCCTCACTAAGTTCAGCTATTGCATTGATTCAGGAGATGGTGATGGCATTTCTTCTTGTCATTCTGGAAATGATAAGAAGAAAGTGGATCTATTAATTAGATTTTTAAATTTATTATATCAAATGATTATTATCTCAACCTTAAGAGATAATATGTATTACTATGGTACTCTGAAAATATAAGAAAAGTAAAGGGAACATAAAGATAAGGAAATATAACAGGATTACAGAGATAATTTACTTGTTCCTATTCCCAAACAGGTCACACAGCTAATATTTGAACATGAGTAATCTAACTCTACAGCCTTCAGTCTTTATCCTTACTTTTTTCCTCCAGAGCCCAAACAACACAGAGCCAAATGCTGCATTATCATGATCCTGGAAATCAAAATGGCTGTTCAGGGTCCTATGTAAGGAGCTCATTAACCAAAGAGATGGAGGATGGCTTGCCCTTTGAGAAGCACGAACCAAAGAGATGGAGGATGGCACGCCTCTTTGAGAAGCATGAACCAAAGAGATGGAGGATGGCTTGCCCTTTGAGAAGCATGAGCCAAAGAGATGGAGGATGGCTTGCCCTTTGAGAAGCATGAACCAAAGAGATGGAGGATGGCATGCCTCTTTGAGAAGCATGAACCAAAGAGATGGAGGATGCCTTGCCCTTTGAGAAGCATAAGGACTAAAACCCACTGTTTTCTGAGTGCTGTCACCACTTCTACTTGTAAAAATATTACCTGAGAATAAGAAAATTCAAGTCCTGTGATGGAGAACATGACCTCTGCTGCCGTAACCAGGATATATTGTGGTAGCTGCCATGCAATAGATAGTTTATTGGCTGGAATTTCTTCTGTCTTCCAAGTCTGAAGACCCTGATTAGTGATCTTAGTGGGAGAAACAGGAATTGGACTTCTCAGTTATCTTAAACAAACATACCTAACTGTAGCATCCTACGATCTTTAGCCAGTCCTTCCTCGTATTTTCACTTTCTGTTACCCTCGAGAGATTAGACATTTCTATACAATTACATTGTTTTGAATTTTCTCTTAATGACACCACATTCATTTCCCTGACTTCAGCCAGTTACAGTAGAAATCTCTGCTATTAAAAGTCTTTGACGTCCAAATACTGTAGGCTCTAAGTCAAAGAGAATTAGGTCCAAAATAGTGAAGTAAAGGAATCCTGTTTTATTCTTTAGTTGAGAAGGTACATAATATCTAGGAATCTGTGCGTGTGTGTGGGGGTATGTGTGTGGTGTGTGTACATGTGTGTGTGGTGTGTGTGTAATTTGTATATGTGCGGTATGTTTGTGTGTGTGTTATGTGTGTTGTGTAATGCGTGTGTATGTGGTTTGTGCATACATATGTATGTGTGGTGGTATGTGGTGTGTGTGTGGTGCTTGTGTGTGTATATGTGGTGTGTGTGGTGTTTGTGTGTGTATATGTGGTGTGTGTATGGTGTTTGTGTGTGTATATGTGGTGTGTGGTGGTATGTGTTTATGTGGTCTGTGTGGCATGTGTGTGTGTTTGTGTGGTGTCATATGGTGTGTGTGTTCAGCATCAGAGCAGACTAAAAGAGTCTCTAAAAGTCAGATAGTCAAGTATTCTAAGGCTACATCCCCAGCCTCCAAATTAAGCTCGAAAAAGAGAAAAAGGAGAATATGTGGAAACTGGCATTCACTTGATTAAAATAGATTACAAATTGACAGGAAATAAAAATCATGTTAAATTAACACAAGAGGAACACATGGATCAATGGGACAGAGCTGAGAAGCTACAAATAAGACGTCATTTTTATGATCAGTTGATTTTCAACAACAGCATCAGAACAATTTAGTGTGCAGTCTTTTCAATAAACTGCACCAAAACGTCTGGAGATCATTTATATATATGAATTATTATATGAACTATATGTTTCTGTGTGTGAAAGAGTAGAATATGGACCTTTAACAAAATATCCTTATGTACAAAAATTAATTGAAATCTTATGCTCTCTTCTGGCCCGCAGATACCAGGCATGCATATGGTGCACATACATAAATGCAAGCAAAATATTCATATATATACACAAAAGAAAAAATTTTGAGTCGAGACTCAGAAATTCTCTGTTCTAGTTACTGAGAAAAATTATTATTTGTTTGTTTGAGGCAGCGTCTCACTATATAGCCCTGGCTAATCTTGAGCTCCCTACCTAGACCAGCCTAGCTTCAAACTCACTGATATTTGCCTGCCTCTGCCTTTTGAGTGTTGGGATTAAAGATGTGTATGTGCCACTATACCCAGTGGCAATTACTTTAGATAGAACAAAGTTAATTATTCCCCAAACTTGGTGTAGATATTACTATTTCAGACTGTTGTATGGTAGCAGATCAAGATTTCAGGGATCCAACAGACCTGTATATCAAGTCAGGAAAAAAATAAGCAAGCAAACATAAAACAAATAATTTTCATGAATAATATTTAGATTCTTAAGGTCACAATGATACTGGATCAGAGCATGAGACTTCATAGTGATAGCTCAGACCATGTCATGTCTCCATTCTCAACACTCTTGGCCTGCTTCTAATGTTCTCTCCATGGCATTTCTGGCACCTTTTCTCCATCATGTCCTTCTACTATGATGTTTTTCATAGACTTAAAACCAGTAGAGTCATCCAACTCTGGACCAAAATGGCTGAAACCATGAGCCATGATAAGTGTTTCTGCCTTTCTACCTATTTCCATCAGATATTTGTCACAGTGATGGAAAGTCTGACACTGGACCAGAAAGAAGTATGTGATACTTTCTTGCTACAAAGTCTTCTCATTTGCACTTTGTCCTCACCAAGAAGATCATAAGGTGTGTGTGTGTGTGTGTGTATGTGTGTGTGTATGCACATGCACTCATCCATATGTAAAAAGAAAGGAAACATAGACAGACAGTTAGGTAAACAAGCAGACAGAGGGAAGATTTGGTGACTGTAAACTGCTTACATTGGTGATGACAAACAGATATGTTGTACCAAAGTCTAGTAGGCCTAAATTAAGAAAAAAGTCTGTGTCTTCTGTCTCACAGTGCACTGCAGGGTACCTGCAACAAGATAAGATTTTGTCAGAATAAACAGCATGGCTTAGGGAAACACTCCCATCTCCAGGGCAAAGAGATCTCAACTCCAATAAGGAAAATAGTTAAGCCATGTGTCTTTGAAAATAGACACTTCTAGGATACTTTGGTTCTAGGTTTCTGCCTTGGATCTGCACTCTGTCTTACCTGCCAAGTACGTTTTTAAAATCCCAACCCTGAGGAAAGACTGTACAGATTAAGTTTTATACATTTCAGGCCCGTGAACTTTTTCATATAAATCTTATGCCTTAGCAGAATAGTATAAAACAGGGAACATGAGAGGGAAATTCTAAGTCAAGGGTTCTCAACCCGTAGTTCACAACCCCTTGAGAGGTCACATACCAGATATCCTGCATATCAGAGACTTTCATTATGATTTCATAAGAGTAGCAAAATTCAGTAAGTAGCAACAAAAAGAATTTTATTCTGGGAAGGAGGGTAACCACAACATGAGGAACTGTACTGAAGGGTCACAGCGTTAGCAACCAGTTGAGAGCCAGTGCTGTAAGGGATGAGGTACCGATGACAGGTACTAAGGAGCAGGAGCCAAGATCCACAATAAACTTTGTGAGCATCACGGAGAAGGGCTGTATTAACTACACAGTATGCTCAGCGTAACTATCACAATCTCAGCAGAGCAACGTAGAAAGAAGACAAGCCTGGGAGAAGAGGGAGAGGATTAAAAAGAAGCAGAAATCTTCCTTTACTCCAAATTAGCACAGATATGCCTGTGTCTATTACCTAAATACAAAAATAAAATTCAAAAAAGATTGTTTCGATAAAAGCAAAATGGCCACAAGGGCAAGGCTCTTACTCTCTTATCATCACGGTTCTGTATGCGGACACTCCATAGTCTTTGCCCACACTGAGAGGAACATCTTCATCCAAGGAGATATTGATGTCTTTATGCAGAGTGTTAATAAACCTGAGGGTAGACAAATTATTTGTACATAAGACAGAAAGATCCAAACGAGGATACCTGGTACTCATAACTATATTTCAAGTGCATGAAATAGTGGCTGGAGTAGGAACAAACAAGCATAGAACTTAAATGTAAGAATTGTAATCGCTACCCGTTACTTACTCTAGGGAAAACTGATTTTTCTGACTTATGACTGACACCAGATAGCTAGCTAGATGGATGCTACCACAGTCAGACATGGCCATCTGACTTTCCTTTCTAATCTAGTTTAGAATTACCGAATTTCTTTCTTACTTTTTTACTGTATGTCTCTGTGTGTGTGTGTGTGTGTGTGTGTGTGTGTGTGTGTGTGTGTGNNTGTGTGTGTGTGTGTGTGTGTGTGTGTGTGTGTGTGTGTGTGTGTGCGCACATGAAGAGTGGAGGCCTGAAATCAACCACGGATGTTATTTCTAAGGATGTCATCCTCTTGTTGTCTGAGACTGTAACTCTCACCGGGAGCTGGGACCCACTCATTAGACAAGGCTGTTGGCTAGTCAAGCCTCTCCAGTGCTGGGATTCCAAGTTCACCCCACCACACTCAGTGTTTTACATGGGTTCTGGGGCTTGAACTTGGATCATCACGCTAACACAGCAAACGCCTTACCAGCTTAGCTACCTCCCAGCCATTTTTCCTTCCTAATGGTGGAATTTCTCAACTGAGACGTAAGAAAAGCAGTAGAAATATAAGTATATATAAAGATATGACATTTTATAGAAACCAGTTATCTTCTTCTAGGAGTTCATTTTGACTCATGCAAAATTTAGAGACCTATCCCATAGAAGGTATTGTCACTATATCCTAGTCTTCAGGAATCTTGAGCCCTTCCAGAATCTTCTTTCTAGTATTTTGAATGTAAGGTCTCCTCAGAATGGGATTTTGGTACATTTCTGTTTTAATAATTTTAATCTTGGTCTTGCTCTAGAGATAGGAAGGGCAGTTTCTTCTAGTATTTTAAGGTCTTCCTTCATGTATGCAAAAAATCAATCCTTGCTGCACCTTCTTGTCTAATTTACTTTACATGGTTTGTCTTTTCTGAAGCATTTCAAGAGCAAGTTCTTTGTGAATTTTATTTTTCAGTGAATTTGTATTTTTTCTTTACAGGTTCTCCTCTACTTTTTTTTTTTTAACAAAAACTACCTGATCTTGGTGTCATAATCTCTCTGTTTCACATCCAATTCCAGCCACAGACAGCAGGTGAACTCCCCTATCTGTCCCATGCCATCTGGCAAGACCTTCAGCCTTATTTGAATTAAAAAAACAACTTTTTTGATATCTCTGTCAGTTTATAATAGAAACCTATACTTTATAGGCTAGATACCCAACTACCAAAAATGATGGTAGAAATATTTGCTTACTTCTAAATGTTTATCTCTTGAACATATAAATTTACAGAGTTATTTTCCTGAGAGCAGGATAGATGGTTAATAATAGGTAGAAAAACCTTTTATGGTAGAGAACAGAGGATATTCACTGATTCAGGGTGTTTAGCCAGTCCTACGGGAAGAAGCATGCCCACTGGCTTTTCACTGCCATAGGAAATGCTACAGACACCAGTGCCCCTGACTTTCTAAGAGGGTAACATCTCTACTCAGAACAAGTAAAATATGAAGCCTCTTCATCTGAAGCCCCCAACTTCCAAACCTGATGGCTGTCATCCCATTGGCTGGCTTGATTTTCATATCCTTTACCTGAAACAGAGAAAAGAACAACTCAGGAGGAGAAGACACAGGGAAACCAATAATCAGAACATTCCATTTCCAGGCTGCACCTTGGTAAGCTTCTGATGAGACAGCCGTCTTACTTCAAAACAGAAATTGTGCAGTTCCCTAACTTACCAGCACACTGGAGACACTTTCCCTGTCCGCATGAATAACCAAATGGTAACAGGTCTTCTCTTCTACAGAATGCTTGTTGTGGACAGACAAGTTGTTATACTTCAGATGAAAATGTAAATCTTGGATGTTTGTGTCCAGGTGTAGTTTGGAATAGCGCATTGTGTTCTGCAGAATGAAGAGCCTATTATAGTCACTTTCTACCCCAGTGTGGACATCAGATTCCATAGCCTCAGGATGTGTGACCTAGTTACTGCTTTCTCTAAGCTAGTAATTTCATTTCTAGGACACTGGCCTGGGACACAGAAGCACACACAAGGAAGAGTAGAGTAGTTCATTGTAACATAAAACAAATTCAGTTGTTAAGAGCACTGGCTGCTTTTTCAGAGGACCTGAGTTGTTTTTTTTTTTTTTAGCATCCACACTCACTGCAGTTCCAGATCTGATGTCCTTTTCTGGCCTCTGCTGACACCAGGCACACACACGATACAAAGACATACATGCAGGCAAAGTGTCCACACACATAAAAATCAATAAATAAAAAAACAAAAATCCTTGTAGTACTGTAACTGTGGCTAAATGGTAGAGTGCATGCCTGGTGCTCTAGGTTCAATCCCCAGTATCACCACAAAAGTAAGACCAGCAAAACCCAACTTGAATATCTACAAAAAAGCTTAGATGAACTATATTTAAAGGATAAAATATTATGCAACCACTAGAATAATGCTACCAGAGATTATTTAGGACATAAGAAAACAATTATGAGATTCTATGCTTAATGTCATTGCACAACCAAGGCTACTAGAAGAGAACACACAAGTTCTAATTCATTGGGCCCATGCCTCACCTGAAAAGAGTTGACAGACTCCACCAAGAGGGAATTATTTCTACTTCCTAGCACTGTCACCTTTATTTCACCATCTGCCAGGTTCAAGACTTGTAAGAAAATCTCTTGGGAAGCTGGCTGGGCACGGGTCATTCCCTGAAAGACAGGCAATACTTATTTATCACCAATAAGTAACCCTTCAGATACACGTGAACAAATCTTAGTTCTATCTTTGACAGCTTAGCCCGTCTAGCCAAAATTTACCAAATTTATCCCTCTGAAGAGCAGTTGGCTTAGAAATCTGAAATGGCAACTTTTTTTTTTTTAATCAGGGAAGACTCCAGTTTCATGAAGCAGTCACCAATAGAAGGTAACAAACACATTCCTTCAGTTGCGGTTAACTAATAGCGGCTATTTGATGGCCAGAAGGACGATTTGTATAACTTCGAAGGCATTAGATAATCCTTTGTTCCCTGGGTATTTTGGGTATTTGTGTTGTGGAATTTCCTGAAAACAAACCCTGAATTGCTCAGGTGAGAACTGGGTCTCCTTTTGCGTTGTTTCTCTGGTCACTTAAACACTCACCACGGCCATCCTGAGAAATGGATACTGTGTTAAGTCCCAAGGGATCGAGACTGAACATGTAAGAAGAGTGAATGGAGCAGACTGGGAGCTTAACATTTACTGAACTCACATTTACTTTTATCTCCACAAGTGCTGCAACTGCAAATGCCAGGCTTGCTAGGATCATACCAACAGCCATTTTCCTGAGTGAGCTGTGGGGCAAAGGAGACATCATTATATCGAACCTTACTCTAAGGTACAAGGCCCAGGCTCCTTAGCCTTTCTATAAAGACTTTAATTAATCCCAATTATTTTTAAAGTATTTTCTAGAACTTTCCTTCAAACACCCTTTTTACTCAGTAACTAATACCTCTTCTCTATAATATACCACTTTCCCACCTTTACTTATGATTATGATGATGTTTAGCCATTATGTCATAATATTAAAGATAACAGCAATATAATCAGGTTCTGTTATTTAATGCACAGCAACTGCTATAATTTTTCAACTCATTTTCTTCTTCAAAAGTCTTTGTTGACCTCTATGGCATTCCCAATTTCTCTTCCTAGGGTGTTTACCACATTACCCATATAATGGTCATCTTTGTCTATGTTCTAGTTCCCTTACTAACCAATGAACACCTTGAAAAAGATGTGTACTTGATTTGCATGGAACTTACAAGGATTTACATGGAATTTGGTCCTAGACTCCCTATTGCCTGCTCAATAAGTAACTGATGAGGGCATTTGTATGTGGTTCAGTGGTCATCACTTTCCTGCCACAGCTAGATTGCTGTCAAATCAGAGCTGAAAGAGGACTTGAACTGTTCCTTGCCAAGCTTTACAAATGATACTTTCTACTCAGCATGGGGCAGGTTGCAGTGCATACTAATTCAAAGTGATGCTGTACCCATTCGTACAAGGCCCTATCTTAGTTTCATAGGAACAGCAGGACATTTAATAGAATTTGTTGTCATCAAAACCTCAGGACTTGGTCTAGAAAGATGGCTCAGAGCACAATTCTATGAAGGCTGATGGCTTGAGTTCAATCCCTAAAACTCAAATGGTAGAGGAAAGAACCAGTTCCCACAGGATTTCCTCTGACTTCTATACACTCGCTGTGGCACACACATTTAACCTTTCCCCACACCACACATGAAATAAGTTAATAAGTGTACTTCTTTGGAGAGGCAACATTCAAGGGCAAAGCAGCATGGTTTTTCAGAAACCTGAAATCACATACATGCCCAGACCTACCCCTTCAACACCATACACTCAAGTCTGTAGCTTTGGCATTGACAATCAACAGTTAGATCTGATTTCCACTTTTCCACATTAATATAATTTTGCTAACATGGAAAAATATAAACAGATGAATAATAAATCAAAGTAAGTAATCATTAAACATAAAAATTCATTGCTTTTTGAATCATCGCCAAATTATCAGCCATTGAGTCAATATGCAATAATACATGGCATGGTCAGCACTTACGAGAAGTTAATTCTGCACTTGGAGATCAGCCGATAAATGACGAGGTCAAACAATGGGATGAAGACAAGAACCAGAAAGGGATTTAGTACCTGAAACAACACGGTAACAAGGATTAGTATGAGCATCCCTCGGTCATGAGTGTGGGCTCCTGCTCTCATGCTCTCCTCTGCTTGCGTGCACCCTCTCACGTCTGCTCACTTTCACCTTACTAGGTAAAAGAGTCCACGTTTCTTCACTTCTTTACTCTGCTTCCACCGGAAAGTATCTTAACCTCCCTAGATACCAAGGGACTAGTTTTACTGAGCTTGTTTCTCTATCAGTCAAATTAGAAACCATCCTCTGCCATTGTCCCTTGTCTTTAGTTTCACCGCCTAAAGGGAAAAATAGGGGGCTAAAAAGTGTCCTGAAAGTCACTATTGGTAAGCAGAGATTCTGACTTTGTTGCTCACACAGGAGAAATTTGTACTTCCTTTTTGTTTGTTTTGATAGTACCGGGCATTGAACCTAGGACACCCTGCATGTCAGGCAAGTGCTAGACCACTGAGCTACAGCCCTAGCCTCAGGTTTATACTTCCGTTGACAATATGTTCAATTCTACTATCTTGGAACAGAAAGAAAATTCAGTGCTCATACTTTACAAGGGGCTCATACTTAGTCTCTCTGGAGTTGGCCAGAACTACATCCTTAAGAATGTTGTGAAAGAGAAGAGTAAGATTCAAAGGAACTTTCCATCTCTAGGTTTGGGCTTCCTCCCACACACAATGAGGAATGTATCAGATGATGGCTGTTAACCTGAATAATAGATAGGTACAGGTAAGGAAAACAATCACATGCCCATGCAGAGAAGTCCATACCTACCTGCATCTGGTCTGGCTGAAGCACAAAAAATCCCTGAAATATCATAACAAATTATAGTTAGATGGTAACAGAAGACAACAAAAGCTTAGGTCACCCATCTTGACAATAGATGAGAAGCATATAAAAGAAAATTCATCAGATCTTTGGTTCAAGATACTAGCAAAGGTATGTGGGGGTAGAGAGAGACTTGAGATGGCTTCTGACTATCTGTTAAGGACAGATGGACCCTAGGAGAACACTTCTTTCTGTGCCTGGGTTAAGTATTCATTCTCCAAAATGCTTGAGATTTGCAGTCATTGTGTATGTGCATACAGGAGACTGGGGAGGGGCAGTGAGGCTGAAGTTTAAACATGAAATTCATTTATGTTTCATGTATGACTCATACACTAGCCTGAAGAAAATTTCCTTAATAATTGCCAACCATTTTGTCCATGAAAATTTTATGGTGTGGGAATTTTCACTTGTGCCGTCATGTTAATGCTCAAGAATAGTTTTGCCATTTAGAGCAATTAGGATTCCAGAGTTTTGGATCAGGGATGTTCAAGCTCAACTATACTTTGCCAGAGAGTGACAGTGTTGGTGTGTTAGAGGTAGAAGTAACAAGATGACCGGTGTTCTGGTCAGGGTGAAGTTGTCCCTGATACCCTATGTTCAACCTCCAAAGTTGCTCTTCAGAGAATCAATAAGAGAACTGCTATGGTAACTCCTGGACAACTAGAGGAAGGCAGAGGTAAAATTATATTTTGGAGGCTCCTGGTATTACTCCACCCTGTCTTCTTCAAAACTATCAATATAATAATATAGAGATAAAACAATTAAGAATGGAGAGTGGACCAAAGAATGAACACTGAAGAAAGAGAAAATAATATTTACAACATTTTCACTCTTCCCATGGCCACAAATCAGACATTTTATTAATTCTCCCTCAGGTCCTATGGGTCCCCTGCTTGATCTTGGGGCAAGCTGTGAAGGAGCACCCCTCGAGCTTTTACTTGTATGTCTAAGACAGGCTCAATGTAAGAAAATCATCAACCAGGCCTGCATGACGTCATCTGTCATCCTTTCAGCACATCATGGTGGGGGTATCTGGGCATGTCCCACCCTGTCCTTCCTGATTTCTAAAGATTATACTATAATTTTTATTTCTAGCCTGACTTTGGTTATCTTTACCTACTCAGTGTTTTTTGGGCTTAATGTATATCTCTGATGACCTTGTCAATTTTTGAGAAAAATCACCAATAAATTAATTACATATGTGGAAATAAATATATCTTTGTATAAATTAATTACAAATTATGTATGATGATGAACTTAACAGACTTCTTTGTAAGTTCTGTCAACTCACCAAATCACCATCCATTTTGTTAGCTTGCAGTGTCCACCGTGAGCCCTAGAGCAGACAGATTTTGTTGTGAGACATCCTTTTCCTGTGATAAGAAAGAGGATGAAAAAAACATATCTTTCAAAAAAAACCCACTATTTATTACCTGTTGGTCCAAAAGAGCCCAGAACATGGGCAGTGGGATATAAAGGAACAGTACCCTGGTGAGTGCCTTCACATCCACAATGAGATGCTTCTGCGGGGAGGAAGAAAGAGCAGGCAGAATTGCCAGAGGTTCCAAACATGCTTTTCTTGCTTAGAGTAGAAATCGTTCAAAACAGTAAAAGAAGAGGTCAAATGTGCCAGAAGAAAAGAATTTGAAAGATCTCATAGAATTATGAGCTATATCTTCGGTTGCCACTTACAGAATATTTTTCTGATGCCCAGTCTAGCCAGTGCTGCCGTTTTGGAATGTCCCCAGAACGGTTCCTGAAGCGATTGCTGATAGCAAACTAGGGTGGAGACCACAATCAGAGACAGACAAAAAAAAAATCCCAATTTCCCTAATTCATTATCCCTTCCCTCAAATAAGTACTTTGAATTTCATCACACACTGAATCTCAATATCTGAGTTGTAATTTTTATCTTTTCTTATTTCCTAATGGCATCAAATATAACTGTACTCAGAAGATTTTTGGCCTATTAAAAAAGTGACTGCTGCTAAAACCCAGTGGTCAAGCAGAGGCAAGGAGCATAAATAAAACTCTATTTTTCAAAATATAGGCACATAGAAGGAAGACGTTTGAGAAAAACATATGCCCCATGCGTAGAGAGCTACACATTCAACATGGCATATTTCCTTTTTATTGAGAAAGGCAGGCAGGCAGGCAGGCAATTCATGAACTCACCCATATGCATTTGATCACTTGAGCCACTATGTTCCCTTCAGGGGGTGGTTTTCTGTACATCTTGCTTCCCATTGCAAACACAACTACAAGGGATACACAGACAATGTTCTTGGTCACTCATTTAGAATACTCAGTCTGTCAGTATCAAATCCCACAGAGACCTGACTTTCACTCCCTAACTTCAAAGTAGCTAGAGAAGGTACTGGTCAATTGTTAAGATATTCATTAAGAGACCTCCAAGGGATAGCAGAGACAGAATTCATCTTTGGTTTCCTCTTTTTTCTTTGTCCATCTCCCCATGTGATAAATATGATATGAATATGTGATCCCAATTTTGATTAATTTTTCTTTCTTGAATGCATAGCTCAGCTGTGCCCTCTGTTAAGTTACCACTGATTCCTTTATTCTACCTAGAATAATTTCTACCCATTCTCCATTCTTTTTCTTCTTCCTTCCATTTTTGAGACAGGGTATCTATCTCTTTATAGCCCACTGTGGCTTGGAACTCACTATGCAGCCCAGGCTGGACTCTAACTTACGATGCTCCTGTCTCTTCCTCCAGAGTGCTATGGTTACAAATGTGCAAACTTCTCCTTGTTGACTGTCCTTTTAATACTGTTGTGTCTTTAGAATTTGAGCCTAGGTCTTTTTTTTTTTTCAAGTTTTCTATTTTCAAGGCTTAATTGCTGGCTGCACCTGATGAATCCATATCTGTGTCTAAAACCCAACTGCTTTCCTCTGGGCCCTAAGTATTTCCAAACAACTATTTGGTGACACATTTAGAAGTTTCAAGAGCACCTATAATGCAATTTGTCCCCACAAAAATCCATCATCATTGCCCTAACCTGCTCACCCTCACTCCCTCAGTTAATGATCCTATTAGCTAGCCTGTGGTTCAGGTCAGAACCCTGTATTCAATAGTGTCCTATCTTCTCCCTCACTTCACATATCCAATCATACCATGGCTTGATAATTCAACAGGGACCAAGCCTGGATGAGCTGAGTAAGGCACTCGCCTCAAGGACAAAATTTAAAGGAATATAGTAGATGGACCAAACAAGACCAATATTATCCTTACCTCACCCTCAACCCAATTTCTTTTCCATAGTGCAGACCTTTGAAAAATAAGACACTATGAAAAATAAAAAATCCAACAATCATTTCTCTGTTCAAAACCCCTTGGATGATTTTCCACTATCTTCACAATGAAGTTTTAATTCTTTCGTGGTCTAAATTACCCTTCATTATTTTGTTTCTGGCAAATGTTTCTTCTTTCTCTTTCTCTTTTGTGCTCCAGATAACCTGAATCATCTAAGGTTTTTGAACAACCAACCTATCTCTCATCTAAAGACACCAAGCATATCATCTTTCCATATGATTCCTCCTTTGACTGACCACTGTTCATCCTTGAGGGCTTATCTTAGAAGTCTTCTCTGTAGGCAAACCCTTCAGTATCTTCATCATGAAGTTCTTCCATGAGCTCCATAGCTTTCTCTATACTTCCCTGTCATGGCATTGACTGTATTATATGGTAATTCCCTGTTTATTTGTTTGGATTATTTTTCCTGTACCACATAAAGTCTTTCAGAATATGAACTTTATAACTGTCTAAAACACTGACGTGGTTCCAATACCTAGTACAAAATCTGATTACATAGTAAATATTATTGGCACCATAAAATGAAACAGATGACTAGCAATGATAGATACACATATTTAAGATAAACATTCTAACTCCAGAATCTTTTTGAGCTTAATAATTGCTTTACAGTTTAAATATTATCACTGAGCTGTAATATAGAGAAGCTTCCATGATGCTAATAAATGGAAAAAATAAGAAAGTACTTGGGGAAAATCTTTGACTTTGAAGGGAGAAGGAAGGATAGAGTATTTGATCATGGTTCATGGCTCTCCCAAAACAGATTTCTTCCGAATTGGGCACTGCATTACTTTCAGCCTCTCTGGTAGAAAAGAATCAGACCAAACATTGAATCTCTGGGCTCCCTTGCCTCTGTTGAGCTCTTTATGTGTTTGGACTGGATATGTTCCAGAGGAGTGTTACTCTGAGGTTTAGAGTGAGAACAGGTTTCCAGGTCAATGACTAGAAACAATCACACCCAAGCCTCCCCTGAGGGGACTTGCCTAAGCTAACAGGCCCACACATCCCCATCTTTTCCAGGACAAAGTTCTCAGTGCTAACAAGAATGCCACTTGATCTAAATTGCATTAATTCCTAACTACTTAGCCAACTGCTCTTTAATTCTCTTTGTTCAGGGGAAAATTCCTTGGGAGCTTTGCGGAGCAGAGCAAAGATAGCTAAAACTGGAAGCTCCTGTAAAATGCCCAGGTAATCAACACTGGCATCCACTTACCAGAAAAATAAGTGTTAGGTAACATAAATAGCTTGAGATAGACGTTTAATTATCTCTTTCCTTCCTTGCATATTTCAAAAATAATCAATGGGCTTTGATTCTAATTACACTAAAGAATTACCTGAGAACTTGGGGTGGTGGCGATGCCCAACTTTAATCCCAGCATTTGGGAGGCAGAGACAGGTGGAGAAAAATGATCATCTGAGATATTTAAAGTTTTTAGGCACTCGAACTCCTTATTGGCAGCTCTGCATGTGCCCCAAATATTGAGTTTTTAAAAGTTCCTTTTGAAATTTATCAACTATGAGTGTAGCACTTTAAAAATGGTTTATGGGAGCCTGACAGTGGTGGTGCACATCTATAATCCCATCACTTGGGAGGCAGAGGCAGGCAGATCTCTGTGAGTTCAAGGCCAGCCTGGTCTATAAAAACTAGTTCCAGGACAGGTTCCAAAGCTACAGAGAAACCCTGCCCTGAAAAAGCAAAACAAACAAACAACAAAAGGTTTATGGGACTGGAGAGATGATTCAGAAGTTAAGAGTACTTGTTGCTCTTTCAGAGGACCTGGGTTAAATTCTTAATACCAAATGGTTGCCTACAATTCAGAACACAGAATAGACTGGATCAAAAAAAATCCCCTCGCCATGTAATAATCAAAACACAAAACATACATTATAAAGAAAGAATATTAAGAGCTGCAAAGGAAAAAGGTCAAGTAACTTATAAAGGTAAACCTATCAGACTTACACCTG
>LOEQ01007217.1:65754-87570 GCA_001685075.1 Bramus lutescens | reverse complement strand
CAACAAGATTGACAAACGTACAATTATTTATAACTTTTGTTCCAGATGATCTGATGCCCTCTCCTGGCCTCCATGGGCACTAGACCCACATGTAATACACAAGCATACACAGATAATACAAATAAAAACCATTCTGATTCTATTCATAATTTATCTTCAAAATCAAAGGGAAATCACTACAATAGCACTTGCCTAATAGAGTTGGTGTAAGGGTTCAATGAAATAGTTTGTGCAGAATGCCCATATGATGCTTTCCACATAGCAGGGTCAACAACTCTTAGTTTCCTTTTCTCACTATACTCACCAAGTGCCACTACCATGAGCAATCCTGGAACTCCAAAAGCAAGTGCATAACAGTCTTCCCCAAAACACTTCACATCTCCTGAAGTAAACAGGAAGGGGAAATGCAATTATGAATTATAAGTCATATTTTACTCTATTAGGTCGGGTTCTTGGTGCAGACATAGCTATCCTCTTTTCTTCCCACCATCTAATCCAGAACCCTTATTTTAAGCCAGACAAATTAAAACTAAAATAACCTGTCCCATATTTATAAGCCCATATGAAAGGAGGAGCTGGACCACCTGCAGCTCTTTGGTTGGCCAGCCCCATAGAAGGGATCCTAACCTCTCAGCATGGGTGTGATGAACGTAGAAATCAAGCTCCCTGCATTGATGGAGAGGTAGAAGACTGAGAAGTATCTAGTCCGTGCCTCTGCCTGGAATGAGACAGATCATCAGAGAAATGTATTTCTTAGGGCCACCCCACTCTATGTTCAAATTCAGATGAAGGCACATACAAAACAACGGGTACAGATAGTGTTTCCACTTTAATACAGTGACTGACTGACCCTGGTCAAGCTTTTACTCCCTTTCTAAAGTCCAGTACAAGCCCCTTAAGACCTGGGCAAAAGTGGCCAACCTGTCCTCAATACCATTCTTGTGTCCTATACATGTTTATTATACTATCAATTTAATTGTGTTAAATATCTGTTTCATTAAGTATGTTGTGAGTTCCTTCAGTAATGTCTAGACCTAGAACAAACACTAACGCATTTTAGACACCCAACAAATGTTTATTGACTGTATTAATGAAGCAAAAGACTCCTTGAGTTAATAAATATATTTTGTGGAGTATGTGGTAGGACAGTGTAGCAAGCTGTTGATCTAGGAGTATAGTGCAACTAGTGTCTCAGGGAGATTTTCCAGAGTGTGTGAAAGGACATCTGCTGACCTAGAAGTGGCTTGAAGAAGCCTGGGGGTGAGTCAGCTCTATTAACTGAAATACACCTGTGGGCTAACCACTAAATACAACTTCCAAGTAAATTTCTAATAGGTGATTTTCTGCCTAAGGTGTACTTCATACGGGCATTTTAGCTCATCCTGATTCACCAGAAGAATAATGAGGAACCCAGACATGTTGGTTGGTCCAAGAAGAGATGGTTACCGTGTCCACTTGCTGTAGCTTCCTCAAATGGGCTCATTTGCACTTTTGTCACATACCTCCAACTCCCACCTTTGCCAGTGGAAAGTGTTAGAAAGAGAGGGAATGACCAGCCAGGCGAATTCATCTGTAAACTGGCATTCTGTTTCGTTCTAACTGATAATTCCCTCCTCAAAAAATCATCTCCTACAGTGCTTGCCACATTAGTTCTTGGGTTCCTCACGTGAAAGGTTATTATTTCCAAATCCTATGTGAAGTTTTTCCTTCAATGAAGCAAGCACCTGATTTCCCATTGCTTCTACTTTGTGGGCTCAGATGTAAGCGTGGTCATCCCCCAGTATTTAAGAACAGCTATATATAATTTTCTCCTTGGGTTTTGTTTGTTCATTTTCATTTTGTTTTGAGTCAGGATCACTGACTGGGCTAGCCTTGAAATTGTTATGTAGCTGAGGATGGCCTTGAACTTCTGATCCATCTGCCTCTACCTGAACAGAATGCTGCGATTACAGGTATGTGTCCCATACTCAGTTTATACTTAGCTGGGGACTAAACCTAGGGCTTTGTGGAGGCAACTCAAGTACTCTACCAACTGAGCCACATACAAGCTCCCTTGCTGCTTCTCTTATTCAGTTTCTATGTCCTCATTTTCTTCGGTCTTTCATTATATGACATGTCTTCCTCCCACCTGCTTTCAGTTTTCTCTCTTCTGAAGACCAGCATCTAGTGCCCAGTGCAGAACTCAACTCCCCAGACAGGATTTGATGGGTGGAATTATTTCAGTCTTAGCAGATGAGTACCTGACAGATTCCCCATTTTGATGCTGGCTATACACTCTTGAAATACAGAAATAACAAGACTCTTACATGTTTTTCTTCAAACTGGTCTCCACCAAAAGCTGCCACACAGGGTTTGATACCTCCAGTCCCCAGAGCTATTAGACTCAGGCCAATCAATGATAAGATTCTGAAATGGAGAGGTAAGGATGCTATAACCGTGTGGATACCAAACCAACTACAGAGATGGACTATTAAAGATAATATCATCTTTGCATGTCTACATATGCCTTGTGGGTGCTTTCTACTTGCCTTAACTCCAAGCATTGCTCATGAGAATTTATTGTCTTCACATTTAGCCTCTGCTAGAAATTGTATTGTCTGAGAAGATCCTATGCATGATAATTCCATTCATCTTTTGTATGTATGCTTCAAATGGAAGAAGATACTTGTAGAGACTTGGAAGCTAATACACTAGTTTTTAATATTATTTAAGCAATTCGATTGAAAGATCTTAAGGACTCTAATCTTGCATACCTTTACTACCTACAAGCAAAATATTAGAATTTATAATAAATAGGAGTGGCATCAATAAGTTTTATGGAGCAATAATAAGGTATTTAATGCTTACCACTTTTCAAATAAAGTTAAAACTTCAACTCAGAGTGGTGTGTGAGTATATTAAGTTGATTATAAACATTAAAATCTTTCAAATATCTCTGCTCTATATACACCAATACCTGAAATGAAACGGGTCAGTAAAATAGGAATACACAGAACTACACATATATAGAAAGACTTCAAGCTTTGACTACCTTTATAATATATTATAAGTAAATACTTTTCAAATTTGTAATGGTGTCCAGATACACGGTTAGATAAGTAAGCGAAGGGAAAAAGAAGGTCTAAAAGATTTTCTAATTGTCAGACAAATGAAGAGTTCTTATGAGGATACTAATTAGGCATTCTAAGTGCCTTCAAATGTTTACTTAATAAAAAATGACGCCTAATAATGTAGGAAAAGGTTCAATTGATCATAAAACCTATGATTTTTAATAAGTTTGGCAATAAAATTATGCACTAGAAAATAAAGGAGAGTCTCTGATATGAAATAGAAAGCCATCTGCGGTGACTTTCTGAGCCGCACACCTGGCTGATACAAGAGGAGCAGCTCAGTTGGTCCCATGATTTTACTCACGTATGTAGCGTTTTTCCTCCCAGTATTGGAATGGCCCCCAAAGACTTGAATACATGGCCAAGAATGTACACCAATGAGAGATAGATGATTGTCCTGTGAAGAAAGTTAAGCCAGTCAGTGTATGACACAGTCAGGGTTCACGCTGTTCTCAGTAGACCGAGGAGGAGGGAATGGAGAGAACAGGATGAACTGGGAGGCATGGGTAGAAGCAACAGTGAGCGGAGTAAGCAGATGAGGGAAAGGAGTGTGATTCTTCACCCCGTAGTACCCACTTGGAGGTGGCACACCTGGCTTTCAAATTCTCTCTTCCCGGATCTACACTCTGCTCTGAAAAAAAAACTACCTATTTTTCCGATGAACTTGAATAGCAAATAAGTAGCAGGTGAAGGAATTCCAATAAGAACATATGTAGAACTCTGTATACTGGCATGGCACAATATTGCTTATATACTTGTGTGTATTCCCATAAGTGGAATGTGTATTATGTATATTACCATATAGGTAGAATGGTAATGCTATAATAAACCTTCAGAATTATATAGTTTGCCTTATCATTTTAAAAAGAAAGAGAAGGAGAAAGAGAGGAAAGCTGGCAGAAACACTGAACAGGAACAGAGATGGAGATAAGGGGAGAGGGACATGTTTGAACATGTAATTTGTTTCCTCCACTGAGACAAGGCTGCCACTTGAGGTTTTAAAAAGTGAAAGCAGAGCCAATTCCAGTTTGTAAAAATTAAGACTACAGCATGGTTGAAGGGAATCCCGAGTTTATTCCACCAGATTGTAGCTATCATTCTATTTGTGTATAAGGGATCTCACATATCTGCCTACACATATACATTCATCTAAAGGAGGACAGATTATTACAGTTTCAAATCACCCCCTTTCCGAAAGAGATTCAACTCATGACCTCTGGAAGAACACCCAGTGCTCTTAGCCTCTGAGCCATCTCTCCAGCCCCTAGTTTAAGTATTTTTGTGCTCGGTGTCTCTGTGTCTGCACGAGGGAATGCCATGCGCACGCATAACACACACACACACACACACACACACACACACAGTGTCTGTCTGCAGAGGCAAGAGGGACATCAGATCCCTTGGAGCTAGAGTTACTGACAGCTATGTACCACCAAATATGGTGGGATCCTGTCTATGGGAGCACTAAAAGCTCTTAAGCATGGAGTCATCTCTCCAGCCCCATTTGGTTTGCTTCTCTCTGATGATTTAGCATCTTCTCTTTGAGGTCCATGATAACTAATTTTCTTTCTGTTTCTTTTTAGTCCCGTTCTTTCTAATTGTTCATTTTATTTCAGCAAAGGTTCCACCCCCCAGAAAAGCAATCTAAGAAAATTAGACGTTTAGAATAAGGAATTCCCAAGCTGAGATTTCTGGTACTTCTGGAGGCTTTCGGGGTCCTTCATTCCATTCTTTATATTCAACACCAGCGTAAAACACTTTTTAAAATTCCCTTGTTAAAAACAAACAAGCCCCAAAGTAAATAAATATTACCTTCATAACTATTCATACCTACTCTCAGTCTCAGTTATATTTTAGACAATAGTGCATGAACTTAATTATAGAAAAAGACAGCAATGAAAATATTTTAGGTGTCCCTTTCCATCTTCTAATTTAGAGACAAAGAAAATAAAAATAAAATGGTGGCAACTGATAGCAGTTGGTGTTAATATTGAAGAGAATGAGGGTAAGTGATACTGTGTACTTAGAATTCGTAGAATCACATAGTTGGCTCAATGTGGGGACAAAAGGAAACCAGGATAAAGGACAGCCAACTTGAAAAGAAACATGCAGTTCTAAGTGTATGACGAATTTGAACTCAACATTCCAACACTTTTAGTAGCTGTCTGCAGATAACTGAACTATACACCCTCAGACCTGCTAAGGGGAAGTCAGTCTGGGAAAAGTGAGTAATGAGAGTTAGCACCTAGTAGAAATCTAACATTTAGGGAAGAGCTAAGTAAATGAAAACAAAAATGAAGGTGGGTTAAAAATAACCAAGAAAGACGAAAGTAAGAGGAGAAAATGCAGTGCTAGAGGAGGTCAGGAAGTTTCAAGAATTCGGGCATGAAAAGCAGGCTGAAGTAATAAAAATAAAAGTTCAGAGTGAACAAGAATCTAGAAATTGCCACTGTAATTTGTTAACAAAAGGCATCAGTATTCTGAGAAATTTCAGTAGGAAAAATACAAGTGATTTATACTATCTCATATTAAAACCACCACAATTTGCTTTTATTAAAGCTATTTGAACTCAAACAATATGAAAACATATTATATATAATTAATCGCTTCAAGCTTATGATTAATTGGACAAAAAAGGGATGTTCAACAAACATTTAAATATGGATCAGATTGAACTAAATTGTGTTCCCTTACATTGAATTGTGTTACTTTGCCCTAAGAAATGATGATGAAGAAAGAAAAGTGGCTAACACAGAGATGCTCTTTTAAAATTGTGGGAGTGGCTGGAGGAGAAAATATATGGGAAAATAATTCAAGATTTTTGTTAGTTTATTTGGAGATACTAGAGACCTTTACCTGATTCCAGGACAGGAAAAGATTCTAACTCTGAAGGAGAATTTGAAAACTAAGGAAAGTAGTTGAGGCAATGGTGATACCTCTGTAAAAACTCAAGTTTTATACACAAGACTTCTGGGTTTGTGTACTTTTTATAAGTCACACCAGAAAAAGTAAGTTTGAAAAGAAAAAAGAACTCAAGCAAGACTGAATTAAGAGTACAAGTAGAGAGTATTAAATTCCCCCTGAAATGTCCAGGAAGCTATTGTTCACCAAATCTTGAAGTTGTACTTCTTCAGTCTCAAAGGAAGTTATTTTAAAAATACAACTGCAGTGTCAGCCTTTATTTTATAGCTGGATGAAAAGACCATAGTTTGAGTTTTTCATTCTTTGTGTAATGCCAATCCATAGCTGAATGAATTCAATGACTACTACTACACAAGGAACAAACGTAGCCACTTAGCCAGCATGCCTCTCTGAAGAGACCACTTGTATTCGCTCACATACACAAATAGATGTGTATGAGTACATAAATATATAAAATTAATATATAAATCAGTGTTTACAGTTAGAGTTCTTCATGGTTAGTTTTACCTGTGAACCTGATAAAAACTAGAATCCCTCAGGAAAGAGAATCTTAATGAGGAATTAGTCTAGATCTGGTTGGCTGTTAGCCATGTCTATGGAAGGGAGGTTGTCTTGATTGCTCATTGATGGAGAAAGGCACAGCCCACTGTGGGTAAGGCTATTCCTTATGCGGGGATCCTGAACATATTAGAGAGAAAAGTTAGCTGAGAGAAAACAAGCAGGGTTGAGTCTTCTATCTCACTGCTCCTGACTGGGGGAGTAGTGTGATTTGCTGCTTGAATTCCTGCCTTGTCTTTGCCAAAAGGATGTCAACAACTTAGAATTGTAAGCCAAATAAACTGCTTCTTCCCTATGTTGCTTTTTGTCAGGGTATTTGTCATAGAAACAGAGGTGAAGCAAAGACAAGCTATCAAACACTGTGTCGACAAACACAACATTGCATAGCCAAACTACTTCAGGAAACAAAACATACTTCACTTTCACTTGGAGATTTTACAGTACATATTAACTTATTGGGGATTAAAGTACAGTAAGGAAACCTTTTTTAACGTTTCCAAAACAACATAGGATTTTTCTAAAGTGCCATAGAAGCTTTATTTTCTTACATAATTCATTTTATCTTACACAATCAAATTTTTAAAAGAGTATATTTTGAGAAATACTAATTCAGACAAATCCACGGAGGGTAAACTCCCAGAATATTATGAGATAGCAGATACTGAAAGCTTACCTTTAGCCTATGAGCATAATGCTATAGATAGATGACAACTATACCATTAGACATGTCTGCTGCTTCTGTTGTTAGCAACAAAAGAGCTGAACTAAATGGACTATTATTTTAACTTGTGGAAATTTTAGAGTCTGAAGAAGGAAGCTATAGAAGGAGGTGATGAAGGTAAACAGAGATGATTTTAAATCCTCTGGAAAGAAAGAAGAAGATGCTGAAGGAGGTGAGGTGACCAAGTCTGAAGAAGACATGGAGCGAGTGCTAGGGAAGCACAGTAAGCCTTTACCAATATAATTTGCCAGGGCACAGCAATCTTTACCCTCGCTGAGAGAAAATAAGATTTGGTCTTAAGCTACAGAGTAGAAGACTAAAATTAGACTTTAAGAAGGAACTCTTGACTAAAAGGATGTGAAAATATTGGGAGGGTGAGCATGGAAAGAATAGATTTTCTTGTTGTTGTCAGTCATGGAGAGATACATATTTGTCATAGTCATGAGTTTTTTGTTTTTGTTTTTGTTGTTGTTGTTGTGTTGTCTTTTGCTAGAAGATAAGAGCTTAGGAGTTGTAGGTAACTTTCTGGACAATGAACTTGAGAGGCTCCTGAGGCTGTGACCTGTCATTGTTCTTACTTGAATTTCCCCAGCCACGAGTCAGCAATGGCTGCTCCCAAGATGGGGGTGAAATAGCAGAGGCTGCTGAAGGCATGGTATACAGATGTAGAGGTATCTTCATTCCAGTGCAGGAAATACAGGAAATACAAGGTCAGCACAGCTGATGAAACAGAAGAAAACAAATGAGAGGCAAAAGAAGATCCATGCAATGAAATGATTTCCAGGGAAATATATTCAATTTCAGGGCTCTGCGGGGGATCCTGGTGTTCAGCACTCCTACTAGTGAAATAGCCCAGTGATAACTGCCAGGGAGTAGAAGCAAGGCCCATGGGAACTATGAAGCAAATGAGGCATGCTGGATATACAAATACAATACTCACGCCTTCAATCTCTGTGCACTCGTAGCATTGTTTAGACCATGAGAAGTTAACATGGTCCTTCCCACACCCCTTCCACCTCTCCTCTCCAGCAGCAACATTGTTCAATGGAACATACATGATGAGAGATTTTACACTTGTGTTTTCTTTGGCTGTGTATTACGTTCTGCAGGCCTTTTTGACCTTAACCAGTAGGAGTTATTAAATAAAATGTTATGAAGCATTTACTACCATGGCCAGAGGGAAGGATCGATTTATACCAAGGCAGATGAAGGAAACAAGCACATCACATGTAAGGAGACCAGGCTGCTGTAAACATAAGGCAGAGAAGACTCTGGGACACAGAATTACCTTTCATGCCATAATAGGAAAAACGCTCGCAGAATTCATTCACCACAATGAAGGCGATGCTGAGTGGATAGTTGGAGCCAAAGATTTTCTGTTCAACAAAGAGGTAAAGGTTGAGGAATGAGCTGTTTAACCTGTTTTAACTTCATGATAACACTACAACTGAAAACATCACCAAATATATGTATATGAAGAGGTTTTCATCATGTTGCCCAGGCTGACCTCCATATTGTCATATTCCTGCTATAGGTTCCCAGAACACTTAGGCTGTAGACAAACCCCACCATGCCTGAATAAACTCACTTTTACACCATCGCTGCCAGTTAACATGGGACAATGGTCTCTTCACAAAACATATATTGTCCTATTAGCTGTGCTTATATTGTCAATGTGGGAATAAAAAATCAGAGTCTTGCTTTGCCCGTTATTTAACATGGAACTGGTCAGACATTCCTTGATCAGGACCTACTCATCCCCCCACAGCATCTCAATAGAAGCCTATGGCTCTAGGGAGAGGATGATCATACTTATTGCTAGCAATAAAATGAAAAGATGACTTTTAGAGCAGCGGATATGCACGCAGTCAGAACCAGATCTCCTTTTCCCACTTGGCTCCACTACAGAGACTGACTCTTCCCATCTGCGATGTTTACCATCCTGGGAGAAATCTTAACAATATGATGGCTTCCTTTTCATAGGCAGCTGGAATCAGACTTAGAGCTCAAATGGAAGCCAGACATTCCTAGAGGTAAGCTGATTGGTCACCTTAACTCTAGGAAGAAAATTCTGAGATCCTGTGCAATTAAGTGTCTACCCTCCCTACTAGTATGCTCCATAATATTTTCCTTTTAATTTTATTTGTATTTATGTGTATATGTGGGAGTGTGTGCCATGTGTACGTGGGTACCTGCAGAGTCCAGAAGAAGGTGCTGGATCTCCTGGAGCTGGAGTTAAAGGTTGTTATGAGCTGTCTGACATGGGAACTAGAAGTTAAACTTTGGAAGAACAGCACATGCTCTCAACTGCTAAGCCATCTCTCCAGAACTAAGATTTTCATCTGCAGCCTGCACATTAGAGTGATTGTGCTAGTGCATGCATTATGTAATTCAGACTATAGGAAATATCATGCTTTATTTCAAATCTCTTTCCATTAGGGAAACTCCACTAATATGGAAAAGAGATAGAGATAATCTGTCTCTTGAGACATTCAAACATTAACATGAGGTTTACATTATCTCTTTTTCATAGATATGTACCTCTTTTTAATCATCCTTAATAAGACACAAAATGATTAACTATATATGATAAATTATAGTCTGTCTTTTACCCATGTAGATATGAATATGTCACCTTTCTACATACATGTTACTACATGATAATAACTTGCTTGAAAGATGCAATGAAATGAAAAATTATCTTCCCAGGTCCCAGCTTGAAAACTACGCAACACAGAATTTACTTAACTTTATCTGTGTACTAATTGGATTAACATTCAAACCTTACTTAAACTATACCACTACCCTGTCACTGTGCTTCAATTCTGTTATTCCAAAGAAAGAAGATTCATACTAAGCTTATGATTGATAAGTAAATCAGCAAACATTGTCTGTTATTACGGTAGCCTCCCTGCTAAGAGGATTTTACTAGCATATGAGGATTGACTGAGGTGATAAATTCAGAAGTGCTTTAATGAGCACATAATGCAAGATATTCTTTGTTCCCCTTTCCGATCTTCCACTTTAAAGTAGGAACACTTAGTAACAGAGTGCGTCTATTCTAAAAGCTTCTGTTGGTGTCCGAAAAAAAGAAGGCACACAAGGGGAGGTAAAGGCTGCGTTT
The DNA here is from genome assembly GCA_001685075.1 of Bramus lutescens. Taxonomy (NCBI): domain Eukaryota; kingdom Metazoa; phylum Chordata; class Mammalia; order Rodentia; family Cricetidae; genus Bramus; species Bramus lutescens. Next base: position 77,135 of record LOEQ01007217.1, on the reverse strand, counting down.
TCGTATTGGTAAAAGAACAATCACATACAGTTCTCCAGACAGAAATGCTTGCCAAGTTTCTCTGGCCATTCAAAGTGCTTTTTCTCCCCCAGGGAATATACAATGAAATACAACAAAAACTCTGGGGCCCGACGGAAAACTTCTGGCTAACCTATCCCGTGGCTTCCTTCCCAAAACTGAAAAAACTAGAATTAATTTTCAGGTGAATTCTAATTCCACGAGAGAGTACTTTTTCTACTCTAATACAGCTCAGCATGAAGTTCCAACAGCCAAGGAGGAACTTCAAGAGTATGTTCGCTGTTACTGTCAAGAGACAAACTAACTTTGGGGGACTCACCGGAGGTGGCTTCTTTGGAGGACTTGGAGGTGTAGGCAGCACCTCTTCGGTAGAGACAGGTGAAAAAAGAGTTTCCTTTGACTCATTTTTCTGGAAGGGATTCATGGCTGACTCCTTTCTCTCTCCTCAAGCATTTGGCTTCAGTAGGCAGTTAGGACAGCTGCCAGCCTACAGCGAAAAGGGGGACTGAGGGGAGGAGGGATGGCCATAGCAACTAGGTTTAACCCTGTGGGTGTCAGTTTCAGTAGCTGCCTGCCTCGGAGCAGAGCCGGAAGCCGAAAGAAAAGAGAGGGTCGGCATACCACTTTCCAAAGAATGCTTGTGTAAAAGGTGTGGTATGGGGAAGAACAACATGTCACAAGTCACAAGATGAAAAGAAATGATGCTAGAGAATTTATTGGGGTTATCTGCTTAAGAAAACTATCTTTGTGAATGAATGCCAGACAGTACTCAAGAAGGCAACATTTTGATTAGGGACATAACTCACTGGTAGGGCACTGAGATATGCCTTATATATAAGGTCCTGAACCTGATCGCTAGTGATTTGGGGGGAAAAAAGAATATAGCATTTTAAATACAGAAGGCTGATTTCAAGTTAATAATATCTGCTATTATTGGGTACTTATTATGTGCAATGTTAATATATATGAGCTATATTATAGGTGTGCATATACAGCCCATAATTTTGTTTACTATAATTTTACTGATGTCTTCATTATACAGAAATTATTGTTCCAAGAGATTGAGAAACTTATCTAAAAGTCACAGGACCAGGAAAGTGGTAGATCTGGAATTTTCACTATGCAGCAACAGATAGGAAGTGTAGAGATAGGTATCAACCCTGACCCTGCAGGCTCTGCAGGTATGGAAGCCATGGACACGGAAATGTAGGACTGTAAGGAAATCAGAATGCTTAAAAGAGAGGAAGCCAGCTCTAAACTAAATTTGAGAATAAGGATGAAACTGACTTGGGTTTTCAACATTGTAACATTCAGCTAGAAAATTCTATAAGTAAAAAAGATAGGGCTGAAGAAAATGACAGAGGGGTTGGAGAGAAGACTCTGCTGTTAAGGCTAGGCTCACAACCAAAAACATAAGAAAATTACAGGAAAAAATATTAGTGAGGTCCTTTGCTAAAGCTACTCTTTGTATTTTCAGGTTCTCGCTTCTGGATTAATCTTTTGATTCTTTAAAAAATAGAATTAATTTTGTGCAAAAATTATGAGCCACTTACTTTCTATGTATTATTGCAAATATTAAATTTTCTTAACTTTCAGTAGATGGATTTTATTCTGACTCTAGAATACTATATTTAGTCCTTATGAGAAGAGGGGCTAGAATACACATGATGACAATAGATATATTTACACTCTACATTGAATTGGATGTATAGAAAATTGAAATTTTATTAGCTTATGTTAATTATATAAAAGTATTAGCTTTCAGGATGCAAAGTAGGGAAATACTCCTCCATTGCTGATGGAAATGCAAACTTGTACAACCACTCTGTAAATCAGTATGGAGGTGTCTCAGAAAATTGGGAATCAACCTACCACAAGACCCAGCAGTATCACTCTTGTGCTCAAAGAATGCTCAAACATACTTCAAGGACTATGTTCATAGCAGCACTATTCGTAATAGCCAGAACCTGGAAACAACCTAGATGCCCATCAGCTGAAGAATGGGTAAAGAAAATGTGGTACATTTACACAATGGGTACTACTCAGTGGTAAAAAACAATGACATCTTGAAATTGGCATGCAAATGGATGGAACTAGAAAAAAAAAAACATCCTGAGTGCGGTAACCCAGACCCAGAAAGATGAGCATGGTATGTATTTACTCATAGGTGAATATCAGCTGTAAAGCAAAGGATAAGGAGCTTAAAGTCCATGACCCCAGAGAAGCTAAGTAACAAGGAGCACCCTAAGAGAAACATTCCTGGGAAGGGGAAATATACAAGATCTCCTGAGAAAATTAGGAGCATGGAGGTGGGAGAAGAAGAGAAGTCAGAAGAGGAGAAGGGGAGAAGGGGAGGGGGAAGGAGAAATAGAGGGAACAGGATGGTCAAGATGGTGGAAGGACAGAGACAGAGAACAAGGAAAGAGATATTTTGATTGAGGGAGCCATTATGGGGTTAGCAAGAAACCTGGCACTAGAGAAATTCCCAGGAATCCACAATGATGAACTCAGCTAAGACCCTAAGCAACAGTGGAGAGGGTGCATGAACTGGCCTTCCCCTGTAGTCAGACTGATGAAGATCTTAAATATCATCATAGAACCTTCATCCAGCAGCTGAAGGAAACAAAGACAGAGAACCATAGCAGAACATTGTGCTGAGCTCCAAAGTCCAGTTGAAGAGTGGGAGGAGTGAGAATATGAACAAAGAGGTCAAGACCATGATGGGGATACCCACTGAAACAGTCTACCTGAGCTAATGGAAGCCTTCCAACTCCGGCCTGACNAAGGAAAGAGATATTTTGATTGAGGGAGCCATTATGGGGTTAGCAAGAAACCTGGCACTAGAGAAATTCCCAGGAATCCACAATGATGAACTCAGCTAAGACCCTAAGCAACAGTGGAGAGGGTGCATGAACTGGCCTTCCCCTGTAGTCAGACTGATGAAGATCTTAAATATCATCATAGAACCTTCATCCAGCAGCTGAAGGAAACAAAGACAGAGAACCATAGCAGAACATTGTGCTGAGCTCCAAAGTCCAGTTGAAGAGTGGGAGGAGTGAGAATATGAACAAAGAGGTCAAGACCATGATGGGGATACCCACTGAAACAGTCTACCTGAGCTAATGGAAGCCTTCCAACTCCGGCCTGACAAAGAGGGAACCAACAAAGGACCAAACTAGGCTTTCTGAATGTGGCTGACAGTTGTATAGCTGGGGCAGGCTGTGGTGCCACTGGCAATGAGACCAGGGTTTATCCCCACTGCTTGTTCTGGCTTTTTGGAACCCATTCTCCCTGGAGATCTTGCTCAGCCTAGATACAGTGGGGGAGGGGTCCTGCCTCAAAGCAATGTTCTAGACTTTGGTGACTCCCTCATGGAAAGCCTCACCCTCCCTGTGGAGTGGCCTGGGGGTAGGATGGGGGGTAGGAAGGGAGGGACGGTGGAAGGAGCAGGAGGAGGAGAAGGAGTGGGAAATGGATTTGGCATGTAAAAGGAGAAAAGATAGTTTTTTTTTAAAATATAAATTTAAAAATGTATTGGCTTTTATTATAACATTTCCACACATGCACAAGATAAACTCTGAATATAGTCTCCTCAAATTGCCTCCTCTGACCCCCCCGTTGCATTATTTTTGTCAATTCAAAGAGGTAAGAGAAGCGCAAAAGAACCTAGAGCCCATGCATCTGTAAATCAAAACAATGTAAGTCAAATTTAAAGAAGGAGAAAATTTTGCTAAAGGCTATAAAATGTTTTTCTAAACCTTAAGGTTGCATCATGAGGAATAAACCATCAAGTCAGGCAATACCAAAATGAGCAATTTCATTTGAGGCTGCGGAAAATTGAGAGTGGCAGAGTAAGAAGGAGGACAATGAAAGGAGGGGAAAATATGAGCAAAGTAAAATGCACGTATAAAATTTTTATAAGGAAATTTATTATCTTCTGTGTTCACTAACTTTTTTAAAAAGAGTGTATAGCCCTATTTCTTGAAAATTTTTTATTTTACTTTTTAAAAAAAAAACCCTATCTTTTCTCCTTTTACATGCCAATCCCAATTCCTCCTCCCTCTCCTCCTCCCATACCTTCCACCTTTTCCCCCTATCCTGCATCTACTCCTCAGAGGCTTCCCATGGGGAGTCAACAAAGTCTAGCACATTGCTTTGAGGAAGTACCAAGGCCCTCCCCCACTATATCTAGGCTGAGCAAGGTATCCCTCCAAAGAGCATGGGCTCCAAAAAGCCAGTACAAGCAGTAGGGATAAATCCTGCTCCCACTGCCAGTGTCCCCTCAGTCTGCCCAGCCATACAACTGTCACCCACTTTCAGAGGGCCTATTTTGATCCTATGCTGCTTCCTTCCTTGTCAGGCTGGAGTTGGCGGTCTCCTAATCAAAAGGCAGAGAGAGAATATTCAAATTAACAAAATCAGAAATGAAAAGGAGGACATAACAACAGACACCAAGGAAATTCAGAGAATCATTAGGTCATACTACAAAAACCTGTACTCCATAAAATTTTAAAATGTGGGAAAAAATGGACAATTTTTATGGATAGGTACCATATACCAAAATTAAATCAAGACCAGTTGAATAATTTAAATAGACCTATAACTTACAAGGAAATAGAAGCATTCATCAAAAACCTCCCAACCAAAAAAGCCCAGGGATGGATGGTTTCAGTGCAGAATTCTACCAGAACTTACAAGAACTAACACCTATACTTCTCAAATTGTTCCACATAATAGAAACAGATGGAACACTGCCAAACTCTTTTCATTAGTACAGTTACCCTCAAAAATTCTTACATTGACTGTTTGAATTATTTTTTCCACAGATGAAACATTTTCCCCCTAAACTTTAACTTGGACTTTGAGCAGGTTTTCTCAACGTCTCTTACAGTCTTCATTCGTTCTCTCTCTCACCAACCTTTACCCAAAGAATAGTCCAGCTTTACTTCTGCCTGTAGCATTAATGATTAATCTGTAGTTATTCTTTTAGAAAATATTGCCTTTCCTGACCTACCTTGGTTAAATACTAAATCTAAAATAGGCATAAGTTTCTGGTCAAGCCAACTAGCAGAGGCACAGTTGCCTTTAGACTGAATTATATCACTGGCTTCTCTTGTACTGGCCTGTACTTTTAGAAGGCATTTAATTTGGAAGCACGGATGAAGCTCCTGTATGCAATGCACCCATGCAGTCTCACTCAGAGATCTCCTGACCACCAAACTCCAGAGTGTGAACTTCAGTTTCCAGACAAATTCCTATGAAATTTGTCTTTATGTGAGACAGGGTCTTACCTGGTCCCCACTTCCCTGTTTAGCCAAGGAATGTCTGATCCTCCTTCTAATTCCAGCATGCTGAGTGCTGGGATTCCAGGAATAAGCCACCACTCCCTCCTGGTTTATATAGTGCTGGAGATTGATCTCAGGGCTTTCACAATGCTAAGCAAGCGCTCTACCAACTGAGTCATATCCCAAAGCCGGGAATTCGTCTCTTGATTATGCCAATAAAATAACAGTATTCACAGAATTAAACAATATCAGAGAGGTCAGCCTTTCTTAGGTAAATTCAGCTTCTCTGATGCTAAGAGTCATTTAGAGCAATACCATTCTGAGATGCTTGCTATGCTCTATTGCTTTTGTTAGGCTGGTCTCAAACAGAAGGATAAAGGTCTAAGAGATAACTAAGAGAAAACATCTTTGACATAATGAATATAAACTCCAGAGACACAAAAGCCAATAGATATAGAAGAATTCAAATATCAGAATCAAATGCTAGTGACAAAAATTTAAAAAAAAACATTAGTGGTCTCTGCGATATGACAGCAGAGAGTAGTTTTAAGTTACTCATAGAAATGAGCTCTAAAATGAGTAGTCAGAGAAAAGAAGCAAATATGAAATTAAAGTAAATGTGTATTCAAAAATGTCCAAGCTATAAAATGAGAGTCCACACAAAACTGTATTTAAATATCAGCAACAAATAAATAGATAAGGGAACTTAAACACCAGTCCTAATAACATAAAAAATAAATGAAATGAAAGATGTTGAAGAGCTCAACCCTGAAGATATCAATCGTTAGTGAAAGAAAGAGGTAATTAAAGACTTGAATAAATGGAGACATGCCATATTCATGACTTGGAAGGTTCATATTATAAAAGGTCAAAAGTCACTGCAGCACAAAATCCCAACAGGTTTTATTAATGTAAAAAATGACTATTTAATTCTTACAATTCAAACAAAAGTACAATAAGCCAGGAAGAGCAAAGCCAATTCTGAAGAATAACCATGTAGGATTTGAACTGCCCAATCAACACCTATTATGAAGCTATCATAACCAGAACATAACTATGGCAAAGATAGAACAGAGCAGAATTCAGAGAAAGGTCAAAGAAAGATGATTCAAAGAAAGATGACATACTTAATGTTAGAATTAATAAAACTGTTTTCTAAAAATACAATTAAGGATGAAAAAGTGCATCACTGTGGGAGAAAATGTTCAGAATGTACATGTCTATCAAAAGTGAGAGGCCAATACTATGTAAGCAACATCAAAAATCAATTGTAAATAAAAGTGTTCAAAAGAAACAAACAGATGTTTCTCACAGACAATAAATCTGCACACAGATCATCAATAATATGGGTGCAAACAAAGTTCAACTATGAGCATGTGAGTTACATTTATCTATAAGATAATACATAGAAGGAAAAGCTGCTGAGCCAAAATAAATTATTTTGAATATTTTCAAATGATGTATCATTTCTTTTACCCATTTTTTTCTATTAAATTGTTAATGTAAATCTGGAAGGTATATTTGAGTATTGCTGATATTAACACTGCCATCCTTGGTGCTGCATGACTTTTCTATGTATTGATTTTATGGACTTTTACAATTAAATATAACTTATAACAGAGTGCACAAATCATGAACATACAATTCCATTGATTTTTACACATGGCTACCACAGAGGCAAAATAAAAACATTCTCTAGTAAAAAAAAAATACTCTCTTCATTGTTTGGAAGTCCTTCAAAGAATAATACCCATTGCTTCCTAGTCAAATTCTCCTCCACCAGAGTAATCACTATTCTTTCATCATCACAGATTTCATTTGCTTCTACTGATTTTCACGTAAATAGAGTAACACTGTTTACATTCTCTGTGTCTGACTCCTGTTACTCAAGACTACATCGGTGAGATTCATCTATGTTGTTGCCCAAAGCAAGATATTATTTTCTTCTGTTTGGTCAAACTCACTATACAAATATATCATTATTTATTTAGCCATTCTTAGGTTGATGGACACTTGGGTGGTTCCAACTTTGATGTTGGCAATTGTCAACTTAGTTTAAACTGGAAACTGCTTCTCAGAATCACCTTCTCTGTTAGGCTCTTGGCGTCCACTTGCATGAGATTTGGGAAGTAGAAATGAAAGCAGGAGGTGTTACTGAGTGACAAACTGCAGCGACATTGTGATTAGACATTAACGATCCTCTCCTGATGGCTCTGTAAGTGTAGGGCAATGCTTTTAAAATCCACATGACTTTCAGTCTTTAGGGTTTTATTTTTCTTAGGCTCTTCAGGGTGTCTGTGATACTATGAAACATATACACTTTGATTTTCATCCATGACTCTTGGCTCATTGCTCCTATAATTCTTATTCTCTGGGTCTTCTAAGATACAGAATAATGTTAGAATATTCCCAACCTCTAAAGCAAACCTCTGAAAAGTCTCTCTTCCTTTCTCCCTCAATTTTTTAGTTCCTCTTCTCCTCCCTTCCTCCTTTGGGCTCTCCTTCTTCTGTCATTTCACCTGATTGTTTTTGTCCCCAAGGCAGATCCGAGAAACTAGAATTTCAATCTGACAAGGCAGACCACAGACTCTAAAAATATACCCTAAGCTTATCCTATTGTTTTTAAAGCAGATCATAAAAACAGTCTCATCTTCTTTGTGTAACAGTTGGTCATTAGACCCTTTTCATTTCAGAAGAACTTGCCCCAGGCCCATGGGGAAGAAACACTGAAGAATCTGGACAGGCCTAGTTAGGTTTCTTCATCCAGTCTATCTGCAGTTGTGCCTATGTAATGAAGTCTCCATAGACTCCAGAAGGACATAATTTGGAGACCATCCAGATGGCTGAACTTTGTGTGCCCAGAGAGGATGTAGACTCTCCATACTCCTTCCCCATACCTTGACCTCTTCACATTACCCTTCATAAAAATATGTTTATGAGTCTGTAAACCACTGAAGCAAGTTAACTGAACAAGAGGAGGGATTATAGCGAGCTCCATTTATTGCCAGTTGGTCTGAAACACAACTAAACAATCTAGTGCTTGTGATTAACATCTGAAGTGGGAGGGAGCAGCCTTGGGGACTGGGCACTTACCCTGTGTAATCTGATGTTATCTCCAGGCAGGGAGTATCATAAATAAATTGAATTAGAAGACACACAACTGGTGTCTGCTGAAAAATGCTTGCTCACTTGTTGGAGAGAAATCCATCACACATTTGGGGATCACAATCTTTTTTGAGTTTATTTTGACAGTGTAAGACTACAGGACAAAACCTATTCCCCTCCCCTTGGAGGGTATACAGAATAAAGATGAATTCATTAAAATGGCATTTAAGTTGAGTGTGGTGATGCATGCTGATTTCTGAATTTAGGAGGTTGAGGCAGGAGGAACGTGAGTTAGAGGCCAGCCTGGGTGACATAATGAGACTCTGATTCAGAACATGTTCCCCTCAAAAAGTCTTAAGAATATTTCATTTACAAAGAAAATAAAAGGAGGAAACAAGCTGAGCTGTTTTGATTATAGGAAATAGAGTCTGAGAGTCAACCTTACCAGCTTATCCACTGTGTATGCATTTCTCATAATTAATAGTAATAAAAAGAATTCCAGCATAACTTTGAGTAAAACTTTATATTCCAAATTACTTCACCAACACAGTGGGAGTGTTTTACTAGCTACATTGAATATATACATTTGCTTTCGTTAAATAATAAATGATATTGTGGTTGTTTTCAGCTAAGTATTAATGAGTTAAATAGAAAACAAAGATAAATTAATGGAAGAGAGACTAGAGAGAAGAAAAATGAAAGAGAAGAAAGTAAAGCCAAAACTGTCCATAAATTATAGCTAAACAAAATCAGCAAGAACTAATGATGTTGAATTTTTCCATAATTGTCAAAATTTGAGGCAACCAAGTATTATTCAATAGGCAAAAGGATAAACTATGGTACATGTAGACTTGGAATACTATTCAGCCTTCTAAAGATTACTGAACCATGAAGGCTGATCTGAAAAGGCATACCCCATATAATTCCAACTACAGGGTACTAGGAAAGGGTAAAAGTGTGAAGATAGTAATATGCAATATGTTGTCAAGCCAGATATAACTAAATACTTATATTTCCTTCGATTCAAAGGTGTTATAAGTATAAATGCCAAATATTTAAACTCTTCTCTTGAAGGAAAAACATAAAAGACAACAAAACATATTTAAATTTGGCAAGTATGAAAGAATTTTCAGTCAGAATTTAAAGAATATCAGATAGGAAAGGCACAACCATAATGAAAACCATGAACTTTGCTATAAATCAATAGTTCTAGGACTTCACAATCCAGGACAACAAAGTGGCAAAAGAGAGCCCTGGACCTATACTCCAGAATACTTGGTCCGCAGCTTGTCATTAACAATATCTGAGACAAGCTTCCTAACTTCCGAATCTGTCTTCTTATCTATCAAATGTGATGATGCTTTATTAGGAATAAATAAAGATAAAACATGAGGATACCAATAAAACATTGAAAATTCTGAATAAATTTAATGTTTTTCAGCAAAAGTTAAATATTTTCCTTAGTCATAGGAGTATTTAATCTTAATACGAGACAGATTATCCCATGTTTTACAAATGTTTTCTTTGTAACACAATATTGCTTCAGTCATCACTGTCACTTTCCGATTCACTCAGCTGCAAATCACTTCCTAAAACAAAACAAAATCATAGTCATTAAAAATGTGAACTGTTAATATTTAATGTATTCATTTAGCTTTATCAAAAATAAATGTGCAAATGTCATATCAAAAGCAATTCTGTTAATCTAGCATTTTGTAATTGATAATATGATTGCTTATCATATAATTCAGCCAGATATCTGGTAAAGCAATCAATACTTCCTAGAAAAGAGAAACCACAGCAGCAAACTCCCACATAGTCTCAGTGCCACCTACCACTTATTTCAGCCTCCTCTCACATGCTGATGACATCGTCCCTCTTAATTGGCTTATCACATCAAGAAATGAGATAAAAATGCTTTTAAAAGTTAAACTATTATTTTCAAGAGGAAAAAAATTTTAATTTCTTTAATTTAAGATGCGTTCCAAGCCATTATGGGACAGATGTTAAGGATCACTAGACTAGATGTCATTCAATGTCAGAATGCTTGCCTACTCTACACAGGGCCTGGGGTTCAACCCCTAGCACCATAAGGAATATCTAATAACCAACTGTCTGTGAGCTTAATCACGGAGCTAACATTTCAGTGGAGCAGGAAGACAGGAAACAGATATCTAGCAGGGACAAATGCTTTGAGGAACTGTGGAGAGACAGCATGAAGTGCTATTATAGATAATGTTGCTGGGAGAGCTTTAGGAGAGGCAATATTTGAACAGAAATTTAAGGTAGAAAGTCATAAAAAAATTGAGGCATAGTGTCTAAGTGAAGAGAGCAAGTATAAATGCCCAAGGTGTGTGTAGAGTGGTTGTGATTTTTTAATTATACATTTTTTGGTAATTTCACACATGCATATAATGTATTTACATCATATCCACCTCAAACTCACCTCTGCAACTAACTCCTCCTGGATGCCTCCCTCCCTGACAACACATCATTTTCCAAACTTCATATCTTAGCTTTCTTTTTAATCCTCTTTTTAAAAAGATAACCCACTGAGTCCAATTAGCTCTGCCTGCATATATAAGGGTGGAGAGTCACCTACTGAAGCTTGGGTCACACCTCTGAAGAAAACTGACTTTCCCTGAGTAGGCTTGCAGTACATACCAGAATAGGGGTGGGACTTTTATGATTTTTTTTTTGACTTGCAAAAAGACTACTGTGGCTAGAGTGGGATAAATGAGGAAGATAGGGAATGAGGTCAGAAAGATCCAGAAAAAGTCACAGCAAGAATTGTTTGAAACATAATAAGAACGCGTGGGACAATTTTAAGTAGGCAACTAAGTTGAAGCTAACTCTACATTGGTGAATACACAGGGAACTAAGTTGAAGCTAACTCTACATTGGTGAATGAATATACAGGCTGTTATGGTTTTCGTCTCTTTAAGAGACAAGCCACACCCACTCCCTCCCCCA
>LOEQ01007217.1:928-13087 GCA_001685075.1 Bramus lutescens | reverse complement strand
ATATAAAGAACTCAAGAAACTAGACTTTAAAATGCTAATTAACACAATCAAAATATGGGGCTCTGATATGAACAGAGAATTCTCAACTGAAGAAGTTCAAATGGCCAAAAGACACTTAAGGTCATGCTCAACCTCCTTAGCGATTAAGGAAATGCAAATCAAAACAACGTTGAGGTATATTATGTTTTTATGAAAAGTATATTGCATAATTTTCAATTATTTGAAGATTTTATTTGTACTTTATTGTTATTGATTTCTAATTTAATTTTACTGTGACCAAATAACATTCATTAATGCTATGTATGGCTGAACATACAAATAGAGTAGTGAATTTAAACATCTTTAGCCAAAGAATTACCAACCAAGTATTTAAACCTACGTTAGAAAATGTATAAATGCTAGCTAAAGAATACCATATGATTTATTCATTTAGTCATTCTCCTCTAACTCTGTGTATTTCTGTCTCTGTGTCTGTCTTTTTCTGGTTTTGGTTTTATTTTGTTTCTGTATTTTTGACCTAGGCTTCATGTGAATTGGACTTTATTTGTTACAAGGCTAACCTTGAACTCCTTATCCTCCTGCCTCAGCCTTCATTCTTACTGGCATTCCCCTCTATTGATCTTGCTGTGTTGTTTATATTAGTTTGGTTACTTTCTATTAGTGTATCTTAACATTTTGACTATTTCTTCAATCTAATCTACTAGTAATCTAATGATTATAATAATTACTAATGATTGCTAATAATCTAAGGAATTTGTTTTCGTGTATTGCATTTCTTAATTATGATTTCTCTCTCTCCCTTTAGAGTTTTTATAATCTTTCATATCATAATCTTTCTATCCATTTCTTGTAGAATGTTTACTATATTTATTATAATTACTTTAAGCCCTTATTTACAGACTCCATGCATGAATCACTTGAGAGTTTGCTTCTATTACCTTTATATTTACCCCCTTTTTCCAAGGTCAAAATTATTTTCTTCGCATGTCAAATATGTTTTGGTTTATTATGGACTCTAAGTGATACATTGTAGGAGCACTTACCTTCTTTTAAGGACTGTTGAGAAGCAGTTACGTTCTGGCAGATCAGATGATACAAAGGATTGCTTTTAGCCTTTCTCAGGATAGATTTATTCCAGTTTTATGTATAGAGAATTATCCTTATATGTAGCGCTTTGATTTAAATGAAAGTGGAAAGTGTTAACCCAGACCATCTAATATGTAACCTGAATTCTAAACTCTGTATGCCCAGCAATTGGCAGGAAATGAGACTGCTATTAATTCCTTCAATCCCCAGCTATAGTTTTCCCAGGCTTCTCAGAGCTTGTTTTTAAAAGTGCATAGTTAAGTCAAAGATTGACTGGACATTTGCATATAGACTTTGGAGCTTCCTGCTTTATAGACTGCTGTAGCTGTTTCAAACTTAATTTCTGATACTTCGGGCTACTAAGACTCTAGATTTTGTCTTTTAATCAACACATAATAAAGTTGTACATACTTTAAGGGAATGATGTAATATTTTGATACTTTTATACTATATACAATATTCATATCAGGATAAACAAATCTATCTCCTCAGATATTTGTCATTTCTTTATGGTTATAAAAAAGCACGTAGTTTCCCTTTGAGTGGCCTGTTGCTGTTGCATTGCTGCTATCTGCTGTTCCTAGACCCCACGATAGAAAAGACAATAGATGACCCCTTTACTCCATAACAGCCATCTTCATAGAGTATTGTAATTTCTCTTGGACATCTCTAATAGTGTGGCAATTTTCTATGTTCTTGGACAGGATGCACATACTATTACACCTTCATCTAGCATTTCATTCCCACTTACAAGGATTGAATCAACATCTTTAGAGTGAAGTGCAAGACTGCCCAGAGTATTATACATTCACTTGAGTTGCTTTGCACAGTGGCCTAAACACAAAATAAGTCGAAAGTCTAATTTAGAACTTACTACCTGTCCAGATATGATGAATATTGCCAGTTCTGCTGTGTGGATCAAGATGGTGTGGTCTGGGGAGCAAATATTCCTTTCCAATTTCATTCATAAAGAGGACATCATGTTGTTATAGCTAAGAGAATAGAGGAAGAGATCAAGCTCTACAACTGAATGCATTTAGAAGCAGAACTCAGACTTGCAGGCTGAGCTCCAAAGGAAAAAGAGAAGTTAGGTACTATAAAGCATCTATGAGAAGTTAGAATGGAAGTGGTAGAACTGAAGGCCTGTTGGGAGGTTGAACTGTATTAGCTGAAAGAACACAACCTGAAGATGACTTCAGAAAGTCAGAAGATGGAGATCGGAGTAGATGAGCTTCAGATCCTGCTGTTAACTCCAAAGGAATAGAAAAGCCTGTTCTAGATTAGTCAAGAAAACTAAGTGACAGCAAGATTATATATGATATTCTGAGAAGCGGGGAGCAGGGGGGAAAGGGGAGGGAGGAGTGGGGAGGGGAGGTAGAGGGAATGAATGGAGAAAACGATCTGAAGGAGAACAAGAGATGTTGAGTTGTATAGACTACAGAATTGATCCTTTTGCCTTATCAAGTACCTACTTCAGATCTTTAGATTGAGGAGCTGTCAAGCAAAATCCAGTTCTTGTCTATGGAAACCAATATTCTAGTATCCAAGAATGTCCTGTTTGTAGTAGTCCACTTTCTGTAAAGTGCCACATCAGCACATCAGAATTTGAAGATGGAATCTGTGATTACACCTTGGAACAGCTGCAAATGCCATACTGTTTTTTTTTAAATTTGTGATAAGACCTTTTCATCACAGAGAAGCAAAGTTTTGAAGACCATGTGCTCTGCCACTCTTAAGTGTCCAATCCTATTAGATCTGAAAGGGTTTTCTGGTACAGGGGTGTATTGACAATCGGGAGCCAAGGAATACCACAGAGTTACACCACATACTTATGGGGAGAAACAGAATGGTGGCTGCCTCTGGGTAGAATCAGAAACAGCAACAGATGGATCTTTGGAGTATGCACAGTGAACAAGTGGAAAAATACAGCACAAAGTATTGTTTGCCCATTGACCCTGAGTCATGGGGTTAGGGATTTCTAAGTCCTGGGTTCAGGGGCAGGGTGGTTTTTACAATAGTCTGTTACTGTACAAGATCTATGCTGTATACATATTTCATAGTGTAGAACATGTGTGTTGTATACCATAGAAGCAGAGAAGCCTGCCTAACAAGAAATCATTAGGAGTTTACTTAGCAATGCTGCCTATAAAGATGGAGTCATATATATGTTAAATTTCATTGGCAACTTATGTTTCCATCTTTGTAGATGACTAACTAAATCCATCATAAAACTAACTTTCTAGCCTCTTATCTATGGTTTCCATTCTTCCTCAGGACTCCAGTACGAGGGCCCCAGGATGCTCATCTGCTGATTCATAACAGCTTGACTTGACCCTAAGTGATTATATTCCAAATTGTCCCACTGTGCTCACAATCAGGCCTTAATTGTTGTGCTCAGTCCTAACCCTTGAGGGTAGGAGTAAGAGCAGAAGTTGAGAATTTCTTTTATCTTCTTCAATCCTCTTTCAACCAGTTGTACTAAACTAACCCAAAATGGCACAACAGGGAATTCAGATTCCAATTTTAATACTATCTTTTCATCTTCATTTTTCATTTTTGCTTTTTTGTTTGTTTGTTTTGAATATTAAGACAGGGTTTTATTCTGTAATCCTGGCTGGCCTGGATGGAATTCTGTTTTTTGGTTTTTTGAGGTTGGCCTTAAACTCACAGAAATCTACCTGCCTCTGCATCCTGAGTGCTAGGATCAGAGGCATGTGTTATGCCCAACAAGAAGCGTTTTATTCATGACTCATGGTCAGGAAATACTTGACTCATAAAAAGCCTCCTTTTTAGCGAGGTGTAGTGATGAACATCTATATTCCAACAGTTAGGAGATTGAGGCAGCTGCGTGGGCTGCATAGTGAGACTCTCTCCCAGGGAAAAAACAGGAGGTGGTAGGGGAACAAATGGAAAAAAAGCCATCTTTCTCTCTAGATATCTCTCATGGGCTTGTTCTGTTATTTCCTGTGCACATAACATTCACGATTATGTCACATATGTAAATATATGTCTTGCTCTGGTTGCCACAGAATTCACTGAGTAGCTCATTCTGGCATGGAATACAGCAATCCTGCTGAATCAAGTACTCTTAAGACCATGGGCCTGAGCCACTTCCAGTCTATAATTCTCTTAATGGCTAATTAGGAGTTGTTGAAAACTGTATGAGCTTGCAACTTTCTTAACAGTATTAAGTTTGTATAACTGTCAGAATAATGGAACTATTTATTAATCTCTTTAATATTCAAACTAAAATTACTTTTAAAATAAAAGTAAAAGCTTATGATTGCATATAATCATTCAATGTACCATAAAATACCTCAAATTATTTCTAAATATTAGATAATACCCAGTGTTAAACTAGCCCCTATCATCATCTCCTATTATCCCTAGCCTCTGGTAGGGATTGTAGTCTCAACTTCTATGAGATTAACTTGTTTTAGATTCTGTATTTATGAATTCATATAGTATGTAATTTTCTAGCCTGGTATACTTCGCTTACCAACCTTCAGTTCCATCCATGGTGTTGCTAATGATAGAAATTCATCCTTTTTATGCCTGAAAAGTATTTCGTTATATTTGTGCATTCATTGGTTTGATAGAGATGCCTTAGGTTATTTCCATTTTTTTTACTCTTATGAATGGTGTTACATTAAAGTAGTACAAACAATAGGATAACGTGTATTGATATTAATTTCTTTTAAATAAAAATCTAGTAATGTAATTACTACATATAAATCTTGTTGAACTTCCACACAATGTTCTGTAATTGTTATAACAAAAATGTTTTCTTTTTTAAAAACCATCCTCACTAGCACTTGTTATTTTTGTCTTTTTATTAATAGCCATTTGGCCAACTAGGATTTTGATTGCCCTTTTCCTGATGATTATTAATACTGAGCATTTTCTAATAAACCTGTTGGCCAGTTGTATGTGTTCTTTTGAGTAATGTCCTTTTAGATTTAAAATGGAATTCCTTTTTCTTTCTTGCTTTCAGTTATTTGACTTCCTTATACATTATTCTATTCATCAAACCTTTGTCAGATACATAGTTTGCAAATATTCAGTAGGTTGTCACTTTTGAATTTCTTTGGAGTTTTGTTTGAGCTTCTTTTCCTCTGTTTTACAGATACACACATACACTTGAATGTTATGGGTACAACCACATGTGTTAGTGTTCTAGCAAATACAGAACTCTAGCAAAAACAAAACCAGTAGTAGTTTGTGCCCCACATCTTGTGTATGGATTAATTTAAAGAAGTTAGCAGTTATAGAAGCTGATAGATGAAAGTATTATTTTATATTCAAAAGACTGAGAACTAGTTGTAGTTGTTGGAATAGCACCAGTCTAAAGGTTGGCAGGATCAAGTTTTAAACAGTTCTCTAAATTTTCTTATTGTAAGTCCCTTATGAAAGTTGCTGGTTAACTTCCACCCTCAGTCTATTATGATAACACACATTTCCCTTGGAAGAATATCTTTGGACCTACTTACTGCTGTATTAGACTTGAATACATTCACAACTTTTGTAAACTATGGAGAGAACTCATCAGTGTCATAGTCAGTTTAGGCTATTATAATGGGGTAGACTGTTTAGTTTAAGAAAAATGGACTTTTTTGTTTGGCAATTTTGGATGCTGGGAAGTACAGAAATAAGACAGATTTAGTTACCGGTGGGACCTAATTTGTGGCTGGCAGAAGTGGCTATCTGGCTGTATGTTCACGTGGTCTTCGTCATGGGGCAGGGTAATCTTACAAGGGCACTAAATTCATCAAGGAGGCACTATCCTCATGATTTCATGCTCCTACAAATATCAAATTGGGGTTAAGACATTAGCATATGAATTTTTGAAGACACGGTTCATAATAGCCACTGTTACATTAAGTTCCATTTTAGAGCACCGATTTTATGAAAAGTAGATAACTGCCTTGAACCTAAATTGTCAGGCTAATAAGATCTTAGCTATTTCTTATGGAATATCGAAGACTAATTGTATTCTTATTTCAAAACATTAGATAAAAAAATGACAAGAGTGGAATTAAGGAGCTGGAGAGATGGCTTAGTGGTTAAGAGCATTGACTGCTTTTCCAGAGGACCTGGGTTTGATTCCCAGCACCCACATAGTAACTCACAACCATCTATAACTTCAGATCCAGGAAATCTGACCACCTCTTCTGGCTTCCTGAGGCATTGATTGGATGCATACATGCAGACAAAAATGTACATATTAAATACATCTTATAAACAAAAAGAATGGAATTAAATGAGAGATGCAACAATATGGACAATATTCTAGCCCAAATATTAAAAAAATATTATTTGTAGAGGACTTAACTCAATGGTCACAGAATCTTGAGTAAATATTAATCTATTTTTGAGTTCCCAAGCAAATTTTTAAGAATTTGATAGTAAATGGGTATCATATAACATAGTAGGATGTATCTTAGGTGTTCTGGCCCAAGCTACACACTAGTTTTAAATATCTGTATCAGAAAAGAAAAATACCTATTCAAGATCTTTGAAGTGATTTAAGAGCAAGTTTTGTCAGGAAATGTAAATTAATGGTTGACATTATCTAACAGGTTTTAAAGTAAACTTTGGACATCTTGAAATATATGTCCCTTTGAGATTGACAAGAACTTTGATGCCCTTTCTCATTATATCTTTGGATGAAATTGGAAAAGGATGTTTACTAGACTAAGATGTGTCTGTCTAATGTGGCATTTTTTATGTTTGGTAGTTTTATAGGAAAGACAGTTGTTATAATTAAATTAACAGATAGTTTGTTAACTGTTATTAGTTTGATGCTGTAGTGGAAATGTTCATGACCTGGTTAGGTTTAGAGACACTTAGACAACTTTACATTAAATTTATATGGAGTCGATAGACATTGTCAATGGAACATGTTTTATCTCCTGTTGTGGCACTCTTATTACCTTTTCATAAAAATAGATTCAGCAAAAAAGCATTGTTGATTTGCTTAGTATATATTAATGGAACATTTCCTGTCTATCAAAATTATAGACAGTGAGTTATAATGGGGAGTATTGGTATACTCTCTGTTCTCATAAAGTCTTAGGTTAGAAACTGGAACTGAAAAGTTCTATTAATACCTTACACGGTTACATTTTTATATTGCCATGGTTTTTAACCCTGGCTGTATAATGAAGTCACTCATCTAACTTTTGAAAATACAGATGTCTAGACTTTAGCTTTGGAGGTTGAGATTATATATATTTGGACTTTCGCATGGGTTATTTTAGAAGTTCCACAAGTCATTCTGAAGCATACCAAACATTAAGGAGGTCTAGTGTATCAATATGTGATTCTGTTACTTTGAGTAAATATTAGTCTGTTTTTGGGCTCATTACTTTGGAGCTACTTACAAAGTAAAGGCTACTTATTTTGTTTAGTTTTACTTGGGTAATTTTGTCTTATCTATGAGTGGTAAAGCATTCATATACTGCAACCATTGCCTTTACAAATGAAGAAACAAAGCACTACAAGTTTGGGTACTTTGTACTATTAAATCTGGAAATAAAGTCTGCTGACTACTCTGAGAGATGTCTTTTCTTTTTCCTTCTGTTTACAGTATAAGATAGATTATAGAAAACTGAATTGTTTTTACTTTTGTATTAAGGGTGAAGAAAAAGATAAATTGCTACATTTTTTCCAAATTGTGACTGATTCTCTCTTCTGGCTATTGGGAGGTCATACTCAACTCATACAGAATGGTAAGAGAGAAAAACAATAACTTTAATATAAACAATAGTCTTACAGCATTGCCTTTTAAAATGCCAAGTTAAAGCCAAAGTATAACTTTGACCTTAACTTTTCTGTTTAGTAAATCTGGGATATTAATAATTTGACAGTTTAGGAAAGTAATATTTTTTAAATTGCAGTAGTGCTATGAATTTAACTTTAGATTTAGCTTTCTAAAGAAAAAAATCTACATGCACAGAGTAAATAATTTTCACTCATAATCTGGCTATTCAGGTAAGGATAGGCTTATATCCTAATTTACTAAATTTTACTAAACTTCAAAGTTATTTTGTTGGATATTTTGTTTTCATTGAAAAGTATAAATATGTATTAATTTTTATATTTTCTTAAGACTAAAGAAGTAATCCCAATAATCATGGCACAATTCTTAGTCTTTGAAAAATTTCACTTTACATAAGTGCAGCTCCTTGGAATATTTTTCCAGGTAGTAATTCTTGAATCTTTAATTCTACTTTCAGAATTATTCATGCATATAAAGAGCCACATGATTCTTTAAGTGTTAAATACATTCCTTGGATGTGTAATCAATACCATTTTCAGTTTTCTAAAGGCAACTACTTTCAGTTGTTTTAACAGATAACTTTTGGTAGCCATATAGCTAGTTATAACCTTATAGCTAAATTAATGTCTAAGTACTCTTTATTTAAAATATTATCTCTTTCCTATTATATGTCTACTATTGTTAAAAATCTCGAGTTTAAAGACTGTTTAAAAAATATAAAGTACTTAGGACTAGATATAAAGGAGAAAGAAAATACTTAAATAAATGTTTTTTAAATGCCATATCCCATTTTGAAAAGAACTGTGATAAAAATGATAGTGTGTCTAGGGTTAATATGAAACCATAATGTAAGTATCAGAACTTGTTAAATGTTTATAAAATTATTGTGCAAAAATATATACATTGAAATGGAGTTTTTAATAATTTTTCCCTATAAAATGTTTTACACCTTTGAAGAAATTACTACCCTCCAGACCTGGGATAGAAGTAAAGAAATGAATTTGAAGTATTTTGAATATGAGATGTAAAGGAGACATTTAAAATTCATCAGGATTAAAAGGACTGAAAAGCCAACATAAAGAGGCCTCTACTAGGAATGGTGAAATGGCACAGCAGATAAAGAGAGAAATTTTTATTTTAGTTTAAGAGGCTTCTACTAGCTGAATAAAGAAAAATTGAGCTATAATAAGAATAATAACTGCAGTGAACTTAAACACAAAATGTTACCATTGAAGTCAACCAGAGGACTAATGTATTGTTTTAAAACTGTAAAATGAAGAATCTAACTTTTATTCTGTCAATATACATCAATCTAAATTTTCTCTTTGTGAAAGTATTTCAGCTAATAAATGAAGGCATGAAAAATTACCACCTATTTTGCGATCCCTCATGAATGAACAGATTTAGTAATTACCTACCTATGCCTGTCAACACCTTAAAAAGAGAGCTGGATTATCATAACATCACAGATAAAATATATGTGCCAGAAATTCAAACCTGCATCATTTCCATCCTCTAATGCCATCTACCAATTGAGAAAAAAATTATACTCCAGGAATGCAATAGAGAAACCTGTCAGAGGACAATTTACATGATTTTATTTTTTGAATGAATCACAAAGAAAATAAAAATGGAAGAATAATTGGTCATTTTAAATTTGAAACATAATCATGTTCCATAGATCTTATTTGAATCTTGACTGAAAGAAATTTAAAAATTCACAGAACACTTAGAGGTTGGAAGTCTAGCTTCTTGATAAAATTAAAAGATAATTTTTGTTATCTCTTGATGTTTAATTGATATTTAAAATTAATGGAGTGGCTCATGAGGATTTATTACATTATTCTGTCTGTTTTTAGGTGTCTTTGAAATTTTTGTTACAAAAATTAAATAAATAGGCCCTTTTGTGAATGTGGTAATGGAGTGGGAGTTACTCAACCAAGTACTTATCTACTTTGAAGCTAAGGAATTACAAGGCAAACAGTATAAAGACAAAATGCAGTAACTCCTTAGTATTTTCATCACAACATTTTTCAACAGAGAAAGAGAAAAGTTTATGAACTAGATGTCATATGATTTTAGTAAATCCTGGATACTTCTAGAGTTATTACTAAAATATGACAAATAGAAAATACACCTATTGTAATTACAGATTTTTTACTACTAAGGTAACAATTTGTAAAACATAGAAGTATGGTTTTTAACTTGTTAAAAATAATATATAATTAATAATTTGGCTTTAAATATATATGAAGAACAGGAGTTGGTGTGGGAAAAAAGCAAATCTGATATTTCAGGAAATAGAAAAGGAAAGAAAAAAGTTATTTTTATGTAAGCTAAGGTGGTGTTAACAGGGCAAGCTTGCAACATATCTGATCTCACTTTTAATATTTATTGGGAACAGTCTCTTCTAACACATTTTGCCTTTGCCTGTTCTGAGAATTATTTATTTTTAGTTTCAGAGGTGATGAGATGGAGATTATGGGAGATTGTCTTAGGGTTACTGTTGCTGTGCTGAAATACCACTAGCAATAGCAACTTGGGAAGGAAAGGTTTTATTTGCATTGCACTTCCACATCATTGTTCATCACTGAAGGAATCAGGACAGAAACTCAAACAGGACAGGAATCTGGAAGCAGAGACCAATGCAGAGGTCATGGAGGAGAGATGCTTACTGGTTTCTCTCCATGGCTTGCTCAACCTGCTTTCTAATAGAAGCCAGAACCACCAGTCCACTCACAATGGACTAAGCCTTCCCTTATCTATCACTAATTACAAAAAAAATGCCCTACAGGCTTGCTAACAGCCTGATCTTACTGAGGCATTTTCTCAATTGTGGCTCTCTCTCTCTAATGACTCTAGTTTGTGTCATCAGCTTTCTAGACAGAGGTTAAAGTTAAGCAACTTGCGTATGCACTGAGCACCAAATTTTTGTTACTGGCTAATCAGAACCTAAAACTTTTAAACCTAGAAAAAAATTATTCAGTGTTTTATTATTTAATAAAACTCATTACTAGAAAAAAGACTCAGATTTAGGAGATATTATTTTTAGCTTAAAAGAAGTAATATTAAAATTTTAGCTTGATATTTATAGATGTCCCTTGACTATGACTAACTTCTTTAAAATGGAATGACTCTTAACTTTATGACCATTTAAAACTGCCTACATCTATAAAAATATTTATTATAGGCCTTTCACCAACAGAATTTTAACAGAAATGATAATGAGTTGGTTTGATTTTAAAAAGACAAACTCTTACTTAGGTTATTATTAGAATCTTTAACATTTCTTTTTCTCCCTGTTCTTTTAGTACTGCAGAGTGATCATTTCTTACACTTATTGCAAACTGACAATGTTCAAATAGGAGCTACAGTCATGAGTCTGCTACAGAATATACTACAGATCAACAGGTGACTTAATTTACACAATTTTAAATCATAAACATTACGAATTTTATATAAATTTGTCAATCTTATACATATGACTTGTACTTGAAATTTAACGTCTTTGATGATTGACTTTTAGAAAAAGTTAGTATAAGATACTGCAAAAGATTACAAATTTGTTATCAAATTGTTACCTCAGAGCTCTAGAAAATCTTAGGCTTAGAAAAGAGAATTGATGTGATACCTAAAGAAAAATAATAGGATCATAGTAAAAATATACATAGTGAAATTATTCATTATTTCATTCATGTGTGGGTTTATTCATTGGCTACTATGTGTCACAATTATTCTGTTTCTCCTTATATTTACAATACTTATTCAAATATGAATCTTGTTTTCAATGAGTGAGTATTGAGACAAACATTTTTGTGTATTAGTTTGCAATGTTAAAATTTATCCAAAAGTATTGAGTTGCTTCTAAGCCAAACTGAGTGAAGATGCACCCTGGAGAAGTTTAAACCTGAGATGAAACTTTTAAGATAAGTTTTAAAGGGAGGAGGAGAAGAAGTAACAAGATGCCAACATAAGCAAAAGTCAGAGATCAGTAAAAAACATTATGCTGAGGGTAAAAAGTTGAAAAGATTCATCTTGCTGGGATTTTAAGTTAGTATCAGATGTGTGCAGTAAATTTTGAAGAGACTACATTATGAAAAATTGATATGCTATGTTAAGAAAACAGTCATATCCTGTAGGCAATGAGGACCATTGAAGATTGTATTTAAGTAGATGAATAAGGTCTGATTGCATTTCATGTAATGAGAGGGGAGCGGAGGCCTGCTTTTCGTTCCACCCGGCTCCCGCACGGCTAGCTTATACCCCGAAATAACAACACACAAATTGTATTC
>LOEQ01007216.1:10540-25303 GCA_001685075.1 Bramus lutescens | reverse complement strand
GTTGTGAGCCACCATGTGGGTTGCTGGGAATTGAACTCAGGACCTCCGGAAGAGTAATCAGTGCTGTTAACCTCTGAGCCATCTCTCCAGCCCCCCTATTTTCTATAATTATAGATAAACATTTAGAGAGTTGTCTAGAGCTGTGGGTTTTATAGATTTTGTAATCTAGTATGTTGTTTTGTAAAGGTTTATTTTTACTTTATGTGTTAGTGCTTTGTTTGAATGTATGTGTATCAATTTCTAATCAACTAGAATTTACCTAAGTTTCAGACTTTTTGTTAGTTCTGTCTCATACTTAATTAACACTTGGAAAGTTTCAAGAAAACAGTGTATTGATGATTACAGGTAACTAGAATATTTTCCTACTTAATGTGATATTTTTTAATGTGGTGCATCTAACTTGTCTTCATATACACTATAGCTTTAAAATTTCTATAGTTTGTTTTTAACTGAATGTGATTAGATTGGATTATATCCCTAGTTTTAACTTTGTAATTTGTTGTGTTTGTGGCTTTTGGTTTTTGAGATAGGGTTTCTATGTAACCCTGGAACTCACCTTGTAGACCAGGGTGGCCTTGAATTCACAGAGATCCACCTGCCTGCCTCTTTTTGGGTTTTTGTTTTTTTGTATTGCAGATTGAAAACAGGGTCTTGTGAATAGGACTTTAAGGGCCTTGCTATTGACTTATCCCTAGCTCTGTGCATCTTTAAAATACAAACAAAATTAAATATTTTTCTGTAGAGAAATTACTTTTTTCAGAGCAAGTAGAAGCTAAGGACATATTATCAAAAGCTAGACTTTGGGAGCAAGTGGTGTGGAATAGGAATAAAAAGCTAACAAAAATCAGCTTAAAAGATTATACTAAAGATACACGCATCAAACATTGGTGAAGAAAAATAGCCAAAAATCCATTCTTGAGCTACTATCACAGCAGACTAACCTTACCCCTTGAGGCCTCTGATGATTTGACTACACTCCATTCCCAAAGTACCTGGATGAAAGTTGCTGCTAAAACGAAGTTAAAAAAGATAGCATCTTTTAAAAAGTCCTTTTTTTAACTACACAGATATGTATATAGCTATGTGTATATTAGTGCAGGTGTCTGCAGAGAGAGATCTCATGTGACCAGCTTGATGTGTGTGCTGAGAATTGAACCCTTATCCTCTGAAGAGCAGCCAGTGCTCTTAATTACCAAATCATGTCTAAGAACCCAGGGTTCTGAGTCTTGGTCCCTGTCGCCTGTATGTAGAATTCAGGTTCCAGGTTTTCCACTGGGTCTCCTAGACCCTTACACCATTGTCTTTGCAGAATTTTCAATGTAAATACTATCTTGTACAATTCAGAGTCCTGTGATTCCACATTTTTATTTCTAAGCTCTTATCCCTGTCGTCTTTTTAGTTGGTACTTAGTACCATTCCCTACTCCCTTCCTTCCCCCTGGGGTTAAGAGCTTTATTTAGTCTTGCAAGAAAGGAATCCAGGTTGTCTCATGCCTAACTAATGAGATAGGATAGGAAAGACCCCCAAGCCACAGAGAGACAAGGGTCTCCCGAGAGTAGGATTTGGATGGGTGGCTTCAGATGATTCATGGGTGCCACAGGTAAATCTCACCTCTGTGCTTTACCTCTTGTTCCAATTTGACTGAGCATTACTTCATAGCTAGACCTAAAAGGTAGCAAGAGCTTTAGAGTATTTACTAGATTTTGTGACTGAATATTTGAAATATGTAAAACAGAGGTCTACATTAATTATAATAAACTGGTTGACCTGTTAGATCAGGCTTCTTATAACTCTTATAACTCATATTAGCCTTTAATTCTTGTCTGTGTTAGCCATATGGCTTGGTACCTTTCATCAGTGAGGCATTCTCATCTTGCTTCCTCTGTGTCTGGGTGACAACTGCAGACTGAATCTTTCCTCTTCTCAGAATTCTGTTCTTCTTTCCCTGCCTCTACTTCTTCTTGCCTGGCTACTGGCCAATCAGCCTTTTATTAAGCCAGTACAAGAAACAAATGTTTACAGGGTAAAACCATTGTCCCACAGCACTTCTTCCTCCCAAGTGCCAGGATTAAATGTATGCGTCATCAGTCTGGCTTATTCTTAATAAAGTATCTTTAAAAAAATATTTTGTCTGTTCCTTAATATTTGAATATGGGTTAAAAGTGCATTGGCTTTGGATACCAGTTACAGATGGATTTTGTAGATTTACTAAGCAACACTAAAAGTTTTATCTTACATAAAAATCCACCTTGTTGTTTGTTTAATTAGTAGACAGTTTTGTACAAATACTGTGTTTTATATTATGAGATCTCAGTTTTGAAAAAGAACATTTTCATTGGCTAAAGAATTTATAGTGAAGAAGCAAATAGGGATTTATATTGGAGCATAATCAGACAATAAGATGTTTATTAAAACCAAGAGCAGGTTTCCAACACAAAGAGAAAAACAAAATCTGATTTAACATAACTCAAATGGAAGTTTCAAGAGAAGATAAC
This sequence comes from Bramus lutescens, assembly GCA_001685075.1. NCBI lineage: Eukaryota > Metazoa > Chordata > Mammalia > Rodentia > Cricetidae > Bramus > Bramus lutescens. Next base: position 22,808 of record LOEQ01007216.1, on the reverse strand, counting down.
TTTTTGAATCCTAGTATTCTAAGTGGTGTAGTATATGTAAATATTGATTACTATTAGGAAAAATCTTATTTTACAGCAAAATTAAATAGGTTTTTAAAAATATACTTGATGATGACTTGTCTTTTTTTTTCTCTTTTTCTTCCCTTTTAGAATATGGTTTCTAGTTTTAGGGTTTCTGAGTTACAAGTGTTACTAGGCTTTGCTGGACGGAATAAAAGTGGGCGCAAACATGACCTCCTGATGAGGGCGTTGCATTTATTGAAGAGTGGCTGCAGCCCTGCGGTTCAGATTAAAATTCGAGAATTATATAGACGCCGATACCCTCGGACACTTGAAGGACTTTCTGACTTATCCACAATCAAATCGTCAGTTTTCAGTTTGGATGGTAGTTCATCACCAGTAGAACCTGACTTGGCTGTGGCTGGAATCCACTCGTTGCCTTCTACTTCAATTACACCTCATTCACCATCATCTCCTGTTGGTTCTGTGCTGCTTCAGGACACTAAGCCCACATTTGAGATGCAGCAGCCATCTCCTCCCATTCCTCCTGTCCATCCTGATGTGCAGTTAAAAAACCTGCCTTTTTATGATGTCCTTGATGTTCTCATCAAGCCTACAAGTTTAGGTAAGTATTAAGAAAAAATACTTTATAATTAAAAAATGTTTTAAAGAAATCAGCCTGCAGCTATTTATTAATGATTTTCTATTAATACCTTAAAAATAATACCGAGGGTTGGTAAAATGGCTCATGGGGTAAAGACCTTTGCTGCCCAGTCTGGGAGTCTGAACTCAGTTACCAAGACCCACAGGGTGAGAGGAGAAAACCTATTCCTGGAACAAGTTCTCTGATCCTGCATATGCGTATCACAGCTTGCATGCTCTCACAGATAAATAAATGCTACAAATATTCAAGAGAGCTGATAGCCAGGCATGGTGGTCTTCAGTAATCCAAGAGATCTTTGGGTTTGAGGCCTGTGTGGATTACATAGTAAGTCCTTATCTCAAAAGCAAAAACAAAATCGCCCCATCCCCAAAATCAAGGGACTAGGGAGATAGATGCCCTAGTGCATAAAAGCAGTAAGCTTGAGGACCTGAGTGTGAATACCTAGAACCCATATAGATCCAGACTTGATGACACATACTTCTGTAATCTCAGTCTTCCTACAGGGAGATGGGAAATGGAGACGGAAAATCTCAGACATACACACACATGACTTATACCAGCGGTATTACTCTAACTTATATGCCCTTGCCCACATTGGCACATGTGAATGTGGATAAATAAATGTTGAAAAAAAATACAAAAAAAAATCAGGCATGTTTCTTATGCCTATAGTCCCAGTACTTGGGAAACTGAGACAAGAGGGTTTACTGAGAATGTGGCCAGCCTGGGATACATAGTACTGGCCCAACCAGGTTTGTGTAGTAAGATCTGTCTCAAAAGCAAAATGAGACAACAAAACTAGAACTAAACTAGAACAAACTAGAACTAAAAAATTGAGGTATTGTTGCTGAACATTTAAATATACAAGTAAAGAATTTTAGTCATAACTGAAATTTAATGTAAAAATGTTACATCATTTGAATGTCTTTTAGTTTTTTTCTTTCTAATTTTTAAGAGTTGTGTGTGTATGTGAGTTGAATAGGGAGGGATGTTAAAAGCCAATATAGAGGTTATCCTCAACTGTTTTGTTTGTTTGCCTTTTGGTGTCTTAGTGTGTAGCCCAGGCTAGACTGGAATGCTGACTTAGTGCCTCAGCCTCTCAAGAACTTAGATTACAGATCTATCCCTGCACCTGGCTAACTTTTTCCTTTCAAATTTGTGTGTCTTTTGTTTAATTCTTCTGCCCTTTTAATTCCTATGGCTAGAACTACCTCCTATATTCTTTTTATGTCTTAAGGACTCAGATTGCTTTTATGTGAATTGGGAATAGACTTAAGGCCATAATTGTCTCTATCATGTTTTGATAATGTTCCAGAGCTCTAGCTTTTGTTTAATGTAGTTTTCAGCTGCTTTCCTAACAAATGTTTATTTGTTAGAGGCTGATGAGATGACTTAGTGGATAATAGTAAGTACTGCTCTTGCAGAAGACACAGTTCAGTTTCCAGATCAGGGTGGCTCACAGCAGTAGCACTACAGCTCCAGGTGACCTGCACACCTTTATACCCACACACAAGCACGTACACATAATTAAAAGAATTGATCTTAACAAAAAAAGCCTTATACATATTTTTTTCTAAAGTGGGAAAGGGTGTTTATTATTTTGTGTGTATGTACGTGGTACAGTATATCTTGGTGACTCGATGAAGTCTTCAGACAGGACTGGTAATGAGGTTAGGATGTCTGATTGTTGACAGGCCAAGATGGCTACTTGGTATCTTACTTTGTTTCATTTATTTAACACTTTAAATTCTGTAAGAAAAATAAGAAACTCATTGGCCTTTTTGCTATTATTAATGCTATTAAAACAGTTCTTTGGGAACAGTGAGATGGCTCAGAGAGCAAAAGGTGTTTGCTGTGGAACCTCATAATCTGAACCTAGATGCCTAGAACCCACGTAGTAAGATGCCTGACTAGCGCAACTTGTTTTCTGATTGTGTGTATATGTGTGAACACATACAGATATATGTAATAATAATGTTCAACACCACAAAAAGTACATATCCTTGAAATTTTTATATGAAAACTTGCTTCTTTAAACTTTTTATTTTGAAAATTATTGTTAGAGGAAAAGCAATATGCCTCAGTGGATCAAAGACACTTATCGCCAAACCTCAAGACATGAGTTTGATATCTATAATCCACATGATGGAGAGAATTGATCCTTACAAGTTACCATCTGACCTCTACAAGTGTTCTGTTGTGTGCATATACAATAGAAACAAACATAAAACACTATAACAGAAAGCTGAGTACAGTGAGTGGCACATGCCTGTAACACGAGTTCTAATTGGTCTTAATAAAAACCTGGAGTCAATTAAGGTAAATATTGAAAGGTCAGAGAAGTAAAGGAGCCATTCATTAGAGAGACTTTTTCCCTCTATTGCATTCTCAAACTGAAGGGAGGCAAAATTCTATCTCCACGAATCTTCAGACTGAATGGCCTGAGTTCCTGTCTCCTTCCGTTTTATATTCCTCTCGCCTCCCGGCTGTATTCCTTCTTGTCTCCACCTTCCTAGTGCCTTTAGGTGTGTGACTCCCAAGTGTTGGGATTAATGGTGTGAGCCACCACCACCTGGCTCTTTCTCTTTTTCACTGGATCAACCTAGTGTAGCCCAGGTTGGCCTTGAACTCACAGAGATCCACCTGTTTCTGCCTCCTGAGTGCTGGGATTGTGCCACCACCATCTGTCCAGGAAAGTGTTTTTTTTTTATTCTATTTAATAAACTTAATAAAATAAACTTATATTGGGCATTCCAAGTATTGGTTTTTTTGAAACAGGGTCTCTCAATGTAGCGTTGGCTGTTCTAGAATTCAAGGCCACAGAATTTCACCTGCTGCTGCCCTGTGCTGGGGTTAAAGGGATGTGCCACTACGCTCCAGCTGGAGATACTTTATTTTGGAAAGTAGTTAAGAAAGCCTGTATCTTGCTCATAAACAGATTATAACGCTAGAAATGTGTATAACCTGTTTTTATCATTATCCTCAAGCTAAAATAATCTGTTCATATGTTTCTCTGTATTCATGTTTGTCACTGTTTCCATAAACAAATACTTATTTTCCTTTTCTTCCATTCTTCTCAGATGATAAGCATCAGAAACAAAGGAAGGGAAGGTCTCCTAGGATCTCCGTTCTGGTTCAGACAGAGACATCTCAAAATTGGTCATTTCTAAATGTATTGTTTATTTTTTTTCCCTATTCTCTATTTGAAAAGACTTGCAGTTGCAGGGCCATTGCGTTGTCTTCCTGTTGAGGAGGGTTATTATTATTTTTCAGATAGCTGTGAGTCCAGCCCTATAGAGATTCTCACCAGGACAGTCTCTTAGTGCTTTTGGAAGTGTATATGTTGTCTTTAGATTATAGTTGGTCTGTTACCTTTGTGCTATCAGAAGTCTGGTGTACATTTACAGTTTTTGCTCACTTCGAATATTTTAGTATATGAAATGTCAGGCACTATTCCTACAGTTCTATATATATATCATCTTTGAGCATTTTACTTATATTTCTGAATAGCTATATATATTTATGAAAGATAAAAAATGCCTAGATGAAAAGTTGAGCCCCAGACCATGAATATTTAAAATTTTGATGTTCAGTGAAGTTTAATAATAGCTTCAAAGGCTTTCTGCTAATTTATTTTTTCTAACAACATGTGTTTGTATTTTTCTTAGTTCCTCACATTGTGTTACTGTTTTTTTAAATCCTTGCTAATCTCAAAGATTGTCATGTTAGTAGGTTAGCTTCTTTTCATATCTTTTAAGTCTTTCATATTAGGATATGCTCAGTAAGCTCCTGAATATGATCAAACGAATATAAAGTGATGTGCTCATTAATGTTAAATCCATTAAAATGAATGGCTTAAATTATTTGAATAAATAAAAACACAAACATATCTTAATAACCCAGATAATTAATGAATATTAATTTGGAGGTGGCCATGCAGTCTAATCATAGGGAAGATAGAAGAAATATTTGATGACTTTAGGGAGAATGTTATGTAGTTTAGGAGTTATTAAATAGGGAAAAAGGAAAAACAAAGCTGGGCAAGATGTACATTCCTATAATTTGGGAGGCTGAGGCAAAAGGACTACACAGCAGGGCATGTCAGAGAGGGTGTGTAAAACTGTAGCAGGGTCCTGGACTGAAGCTTAGGGTTCAAGGACTTCTCTAGTATGTGTGAGGCCCTAAATTTGATCCCCAGAACTGAAAAGTGAGCAAATCAGAGTAACAACTGAGTATGTAGTTATGATTAAGTATTATAAATTATGCTCAGATTTTGCATTGCCCTAGCCAATGGGGAATTCAATTAAGCTTTCTTATAGAGACTTGAGGAAACTTTTAATGACGCACACACGCGCACACACACACACACATACACACAGAAAATTAGAATTTATGTCAAGAAAGGAGAGTTGAAATTGTAGTGGATAATTGTAAAACCAAATAGTGGAGAAAGTAAATAGGCTTCAGGAAGCTTGTGAAGTATAGTTTGCTAGAAAGTAAATAGGCTTCAGGAGGCTTGTGAAGTACAGGTTTGCTAGGAAAAGAGCCAAGATTGTTGATGGAGGATTGTACCGAATGGAATTCAAACATGGCTTATTCAGACTTGGGACCCTATAGCAGAGGAATGGTGGTGGACGTGATGCTGAAGAGGACTAACTCCACGCATGTTCTCATGGGAACTTGATGGCAGTAGTAGACATGAGCAGTCATGTCAGTAAGAATGGGCAGTGACAGGGAAGAAGACGTCAGACAACAGGACTCTGGAAGATAAAGAATACTGAAGTCAAGATTAGGACTTCTGGGTTGGACCATTAGTAGCTATTTCCTTCTTTCATAATTCTGACTTTAATTCACTATTTTTCAGATACAAGAAATCTCAATTCTTTGACCTCTTCTTCAGTTGACTTTTGTAGTGGTTGGTTATTAATGTAGTGATAACATCTGTTGTTTGGAAGAACCAAATTATCAAAAATATAATTTGGTATTTTGATAGCATTTGATAATATAATGGCCTCATTTTCTCCAGTTACCATTGTATGTAAATATTAGCCTTTGTGCATCTTTATAAATTTTTGAACTTTAATATCCCCTTTTATTTCAAGCAATGTTTTGGTTTTTTCCTCAGCTGGTTTTTTCGAGACAGGACTTTGCTGTAGCTTTTGTCTTGGACCTAACTCTTGTAGACCAGGCTGGCCTCAAACTCACAGAGATCCGCCTGCTTCTTCCTCCTGAGTACTGGGATTAAAGGCTGAGCCATGACTACCCGGCTTTCAGAGTGTATTCTCATGTGACTCATCACCATTCCATCTCTGTTTCCTTTCATCTTATGAAACTGAATCTCTGAGCCCATAGAACTGTCATTCTCCATTTCTTCTCCAGCTTCTGACAGCCACATTTCTGCCTTCTTATCTGATTTTCACTATGCTAAGTACCTCATGTGAGATCATACAGTATGGCTTTTTGCTACTTGACTTATTTCACAGTTAATGTGATGTCCTCCATGCTTGTCCTTATCACTTAAAGCTGCAAACCACTGTGCATAATACTGCCTTTTTCTTGTCCACTTGTCTGTCTGGACATGGGGTTGCTTTCACAGTTTAGCTATTGTGAATAATAATACTTTCATGAACATGACTATAAGTATCTATCCAAAAGTAGAATTGATGTATCATATGGTAATTATTTTTAATTTTTAGGCAGCTACGTTACTGTTTTCCACAGCAAGTACACTTTCTTGCTCTGCTGTGAACTCAGATTTGCACGAGAATTTTCTCCACACCTTTGCCAAAATGTTCTGGTTTTTGGGAGGAGTTCTTTATTTTGGATAGTAGCCAACACAGTGGATATAAAGTAGTATAGAAATAAAGTTTTCACTTGGATTTCTCTTGGAGTAGTAATTGAGAACTTTTCATGTGATTATTAGCTATTTGGTATATTGTTTGGAAAAGAGTTTTTTCAAATTCTTTGCCTGGTTTTGAATTGGGCTCCTTTGATTTTCATTGTTGAATTTTAGGAGGACCTCCCCATGTCTGCTCCCTAACACCCATTTACTTTTGATTCAGAGATATAATCTAATAAAGAACAAAAGAATGATCTTTGATGACAGGTGCAGTGATTGATGGGGACGTCTTAGATGATGTAATACATTAGCTCACTCACTATTTCAGGTTAGCCTAAACTGAACCATAAATCTACCTATCAAACTTTAAAATTTTTTAAAATTCATTTTATATATATAACTATTTGTCTTCATATGTCTGTGTACCATACGTGTACCTGTTGCTCATGGTGGCTAGAAGAGTCCACTGGATCTCCTGGAATTTGAGTTACAGACTGTTGAACCTATATGTAGATGCTGGGAATTTAACCCGTCCTTTGGAAGACCAACTAGTGCTCTTAACTGATAGCCATTTCTTCAGCCCCTAATGAAACTAATTGTTACATCTCTTTACAAACCACTCCCAACCTGAGTACAAGTTCTAGAGAGCAGTCTTGACCAAAATACAAGCCTACTTAATACAATATGTCAATATAATACTTCCAGAGAATGGACTGGATGACTTAACAGACTTTATATTTTATTTAGAATATTTAACAAGGTATGCTAAGATGCTAATTTTTTTATCTATAAATATTACCAAGCCAGAGTCATTATTATCAAGTAGGTGACAAAGTGCATATATCAGACAATAGCTTTTTTCGTTGAAATATTTCATTTATTTTACTTACTTATTTTGAGACAAGGGTTTCACAATGTAGCCCTGGCTAACTTGGAAGTCACCATGTATTTCAGGCTGGCCTTGAACTCACAGAGTTCTGTTTGTCTCTGCCTTTGAGTATTAAAGGTGTCTACCATCTGACCCAAATTTTACTTTTTTTGAGTGCGTGCGGGTATCCTCAAAGTGAGAAGGACGTCTTGGACCTTTTGGAACTGATATGCGTGTTAAAAGTCTAACTTTGGTCCTCTGCAAGAACATCGAGCACTCTTAACTACTGAACCATCTTTCCAGATCCCTCATCTTCCTTCCTTCCTTCCTTCCTTCCTTCCTTCCTTCCTTCCTTCCTTCCTTCCTTCCTNCCCTCTCCTTCTCAAGGACTTAATACAGACTACCAGAAATATACCTGTATATTTTCTGTTTTCCGAACACCTTCACATGAGTTTCACATTTGGCTTATAAAACAGTCATAAAAAGTCAAAAAAGAAAAGTGTTCTCATTAATTGAGAAAGATTTAAATTTTTATGTCGTGTGTGTTTGTGTGTTTGCACGCGTGCACACACACACCTCATTTTTACTTTGTTTTTTTGGGGGGGCACTCTGCACTTGTTTTCAGATTTATGACTAGAGAAACCCAGTGCTTATACTATTAAATAAAATTGAAAACACTGTATGCGTTTACTTGGTTCACTTTGTTTGTGATAGTGATTAGGCTTAGGGCCTTGTGTGTACTAAGCAATCATTTTATAGCCTCTAATCACTTTGTGGTCACTTGCAATATCATAATATGGGTTATTGTATTAGATTTGATAGTTAAGAGGTCGTGGATGAACTTAACAATTAACAGAGGAAAGGGAAAACCATACAAAAGGGACAAAAGAGCAAGAAGGAACTGAAGAAGTGGAAACTCTTAGTTTGTTTTATGTCCTGTAATTATATTGTGTAATGTAAAGCTGCTTCACCTGTAATGTTTAAACAGCCCCTCTCTTTCCTCATTTTAGAGATAATCTGAGAAAATATGAACTAGCATTATTATATTTATAAGAAGCATAAATTCTGCAATAAGGTGCCCATGCTTTTTACTCAAGAAGTTAGTACTTTTTTTGGTTTGGTATGACTGACAAGGAGGGCCTTTTGACCTTAGACATTTTAGTTGTCACCTTGTTCATGATCTGGGATAATTGCAACACTAACATGCAGAAGTTACTTTTGCTTTCTCTTGGGTGATGTTGCAGTATTTTATGGTCAATTCCCCTTCCTATGTGTCAGTGGGCTCTGTTTTTTTTTTTTNCCTATGTGTCAGTGGGCTCTGTTTTTGTTTTTTTTTTTTTTTTGCAGGGCCTCTGTAGTATTGAACTCAGTATATGACCCAAGGTGGCTTTGAACTCAGGATCCCCTTGCCTCAGCCTCATGAGTGCTAAGATTACAGCCATGTGCCACCAGGCCTATAATGAACATTAGAACATCAGTGAATAATTTAATTCAGCAATATTGATATGTTACAATTCTTCGTGAAGTTATCAATACATTTTAGCTTTTAATAATGTAGTTTAACAGTATGACATTACCATGTAATTTAGCTAGGTTATCTTTTATAAGCAACAATTGCTCTTTACTACATTTACCTAAAGTTCTGAAAGTTTGGATTTTCTTTTGTTTGTTGTGAATAATTAAATATAAAGTATTGAAATAGAAAACAACAAAGAAATTACTCAAAACAGTTTTTTGAATTGCATTACTGGGAGAGAATATTTCTGACTTTCATGAGATAGTCTGGAATGAAATGTCATCTTGAATGGTTTTACTGTATTTTTGACATCACAATATAGTTAATGTTTTAGAATACTGAATGATTAAGTATTTAAAAGTAAGCTCATTTGGATAACTACTTAGAATTAAATATGAATGCAATTTCACACAATACTGAAGTTGAGAATGTTAAATTTAACATTGAACATTCCAAGAGTTAGCCAACACTTTCTCAAGTTCCTGGTTATTTCAGGTGCTTATTTGTTACTGAATAATTTTTTTTCCCTCCTCAGTTCAAAGCAGTATTCAACGGTTTCAAGAGAAGTTTTTTATTTTTGCTTTGACACCTCAGCAAGTTAGAGAGATATGCATATCAAGGTAAGAGGAATATTTTAAATACATTTTCTCTCAAAGGTTATGTGTGTGTCTTCTAGAGTTATCTTAATAACTGGGTGAGTTAAATAGAAATTTATTCCAGGATTAAGGTATTGATGTTTTGTTACTCCAAAAGCCTTTCCTTGGGGCTTCCATTTTCCTGTGTCACACATGAATTTTTTTCTGTTGTAGTGCATTCCACTATGCAACATGACAGTGTCATGATACCATGTCTCTTACCTTAAGGGTTCTTTTAAGAATTTTAATTGCATCTATAATGACAATTACAAATACAGTCATTGTGAGTGAAGACTTCCACGTATAAACTTTGGGGGCTCACATTTCAGTCTATAAAGGTTAACTATTCTTTTTTAAACTTTTTATATATTTGTGTGTGTGTGTGTGTGTGTGTGTGTGGCAAATGCCATGGTACATGGCATTTGATGATGTCAGAGAATATCAAGAATTCAAAATTAGTTCCCTTCTGTTATGTGGCTTCAGGAACTGAGCTCAGATCATTAGGCTTAGCATTGAGTGCCTTTGCCACTGAGTCATGTTGCCAGTCCCAGTTGGACTATTTCTTAACTAATATGGGTATAGTTTGACAAAGATTAGTCAAGTAGTAGATACTGTGTATTAGAAAATGTTGTAATCTTTGAATTAAACCTCAAGCATCTTTTAGTCACATATGCCAGTATAATTTTTTGTTTTATTTGTTTTTCTGGCTTGGAAACAAATCTTGGAACTTCTGTATGCTGGTCAAAGGCTCCTACCACCTCACTATTTCAAAGGGAAAATTTATTACAAATAGGGCAGCATAATAAAAGATCTTGTGAAAATTGGGCGTGGTAGTGCATGCCTGTGAGCCTAGTTCTCTAGAGGTAGAGGCAAGAGGATCAGAAATTCAAGGCCAACTTTGGCTACTGGAGATTCTCTTTCAGAGTAAAAGTGAACTTGATAATAGCCCAAAGATAAAGTAACTAAACATTTTTGAGATTAAATGTGAATAACGTTAATGATTCTTGGGTAAGAACAAAAGCTGGACTGGACATGGTGGCACTTGTCTTTAATCTCAGCACTCAGGAGTCAGATCTCTGTGAGTTGAAGGTCAACCTGATCCACATACTGACACTTTGTCTTAAAAAGAAAAGTACTGGCCAGGTTTATGTCATCTTGACACAGGCTAGAGTCATTTTGGAAGAGGGAACTCAAAAGTCCCACTAGATTGGTCTAAGGGCAAGCCTTCTGTCCTAGCATTCTGTTTCTGTGGTGAAATGCCATGACTAGTGCAGCTTTAAAAGGGTCTTGTTTATGTTTCAGAGGGTTAGTCAGTGATCATCATGGCAGGAAGCATGTAGTCACTGGAGCAGAAACTGATAGCCTGATTTGTAGGCAGAGAGATTGGGAGGAGGAAGAGAGGAAGACACAGGGTCTTGAAATCTCTAAGGTCACCTCTTGTGACACACCTTCTCCAACAAGGCCACACCCGCTATGACAGCACTGTACTTTCTAATCCTTCCAAAATAGTTCCTCTAACTGGTGACCAAGCATTCAAACCACCACACCTGTAATGCATTGTCTTGATTGCTGATTGATTCAGGACAGCCATTTCTCTAGATGGTACCACTCCTGGGTGCAGTTTGTAGGTACTGTGAGAAAGCAAGCTGAGTAAGCAGCATTTCTTTCTGGCCTCTGCATCACCGTCTGCTTCCAGCTTCTTGCCCTGATTGATGAGTTCATTCCCTGTCTTCCCTCAACAGTGAAATGTTGTTACTTAAAGAGTTATATGCTGGATCCTTTCATGGTTCATGAGCATGATGATTGGGGTTTCACGCCAGTGTGTGATATGTTCTGCCCATTAAACCTTGTTACGAAGTGGGCACATTACCCATCTGACATGAGAAAAAAAAAGTTATATGCTGAAATAAACCCTTTCCTCCTCAGATTGTTAGGGTCATGATGTTTATCAGCACAATAGAACCCCTAAGTCCACAAATCAGTAAAACCACAAAAACCAGAATAGTTCAGGGAAAAACTAGCTGTGCAGTCACCCTCCCTGGCCTAAATATTAAATACCCCCAATCAGGAGAAATACTGTTATTAATCTTGTCAGTTTTGGATGGAGAAAAAGAGGTCCTTATGGCATTTAATTTAGGTGAAAAGAAGAAACCCAGAGTCATTTTCTTTCTCTGCAAAAGTGCACTTAAGAAATAAAAGGGAAAGAGAAGGGAAGTCTGTAGTAAGATCATTTCCAGCTGAAGAGGGAGTCATTTTGCATGTCCTCGGAAAATAAACCCCTTCCTCCCCAAATCGCTTTTGGTCATGATGTTTCATCACAGCGGTAGTAATCCTAAGAAATCCAGCAAGGAAAGATACTTCCTGAATTGTAATGTGCATACATGTCACCTGGAGATCTTGTTTTGTTTTCTTTTTCTTGATTATGTGTTTGTAAGTGCCAACATAGGCCAGAAGAGTTGGATGTCTCTGGAGTTGAGCTTTAGGTGGTTGTGGGCCATCTGATATGGGTGCCAGGAATTGAATCTGGGTGTCTGGAAGAGCAGTGTGTGCTCTTAACCATGGAGCCATCTCTCCAGCCCATGGAGATCTTGTGAAAATGCAAATTCTAATTGTATAGGTCTGAGACAAGACCTGATATTCTGCATGTTTAATTGTTTCCTAAAAAATAACAGTTCAGGGCTGGAGAGATGGCTCAGAGGTTAAGAGCACTGACTGTTCTTCCAGAGGACCTGAGTTCAATTCCCAG
>LOEQ01007216.1:0-10466 GCA_001685075.1 Bramus lutescens | reverse complement strand
TGGCCAGCAAGCATACAGACAGACAGAACATTGTATACATAATAAATAAATAAAAGTAACAGTTCATCTTCAGTGTAGACTCCATTCTGATTCTAAATATTCCAGAAATAATAAAAGATTCTGTGTTTGTGATTTGATACATGGTTGATCATTTTGAAACTGTAGGCATTCATTTAAATTCTATGTTAGAATCACCTGTGTAGCTCTAAAAGCTATGATATACTCAAGCCAATAAGAATTACCTGATGAATGAAACTATAGTATGCAAAAAAGTCTCCAAGTGGTTAGAATGTTCAATCAAGGTGAGGAACAACTAAGCATGTAGATTAATTCAGTAATTTTCTCCAGAACCTAGAATGTTCTTTTCAGGCTAAATTTGTTATGTATTAAGGCAAATATTGTATCACCAAAGTTCCCATGAACTGAAAATACACCTCAAAAACCTTTGAATTTTTTTTTTAATATTTGTTTGTGTGTACATGATCACCCATGAAGTCACTCATGACAATCTGTGTGGTTGCCAGAGGTCAGTGTTGGTTTTGTTTCTTCCTCTGTTGTCTCTACCTTGTTCATTGAGCCAGGGTCTCTCTGTGAGCCTGGAACTTGTTATTCTAGTTATACTGGCTGGGCAGCAAGTCTCAGGGATTATCCTGTCTCCATAAATCCTGCCCCCTGCAAGGGTTGGGATAGGGTAGGTGTAGTTGCTCACTGTTGAAACAGCACCCCAGCTTTAACAGGGTGCTTGGGATCTGAACCATTACCTACTGAGTCATGTCCTCAGCCCTTGTTCTGTGTAATTTTATTGTTCTTTCTTAACTTTTTTTTTCTTGCCAATAGGGATTTTTTGCCAGGTGGCAGGAGAGATTATACAGTCCAAGTTCAGCTTCGGTGAGTTTGATATTTTTTCTAATTGCTATGTGCATTGGAATTTTAAAACATGTAAGCATGTTTGGGTTCCCTAACAATTTTTTATTTATTTTTTTTGATATAGGCTTTGCTTGGCAGAGACCAGTTGCCCTCAAGAAGATAATTATCCCAATAGTTTGTGTATAAAAGTAAATGGGAAACTCTTTCCTTTGCCTGTAAGTTGCTTTCAGTTCACCAGATTTTTATGTAAGTTTAGTGTAAATACTGGCAAGGGTGGGGACAGTGACAACTTGGTACTAATTAATATTTCTAGCCACCTTTAGAGACATGCTTATAACTTCTTGGATAAATAAATGGCTGATTTGGGGGCTAAGGAAGATTAAAAAGGATAAGCCTGAAATGTTCTAGAATTCAGGCAAGTTTTGACTGGCTCGGGTCATATCTAACTGCTGAATTTGGGCACTTGAGCATACAAAAACATGCTGTAGTGAATTTCTGGATTAGCTGGGTTTGGCCTGTAGAGTCTATCAAGGAAAGCAGAAATAGCAACAGAATCCAGGATTCTAAGCTTGGCTTTGATGATCCCAAGGAATCATGCTTCGGATCCCAGGGAATGAATATTTGATTGGCTGCTTGTCTAACAATGAATGAAGCAACTTCTGGAATATATATAGTGTGAACTTGGATAGCATGTTTCTGGCTGAGATTACCGGAATGTTCAAATCCTTGGGTATTAAAATAACACTTCAGTTGTTGAACTGTATTATATTATTTCCCACTGTGGGCTGGAATACATCACTAAATTGGAATAGTATGTAGAATGCTACCAATACTGTAATTCAGGAGTGGGGAGGGGGTGTGTGTCTAGTTATTGAGCACTACAAAGCAGAGGTGTACATTTGTTGTCATGGAAATGCTCCGTGACTCCACTGCTATTCCAAGTTGCCTTTTCAGCAAAAGCAGCTATTAGAGACAAGGAAGCTATGTGACATCCCTGCTAGGCTTGAGACTTGACTTTGAATGACTATGTGAGTTAATTCCTTTGAGTAGCTGAGCAAGTCATATAGTGCAGCCCAGGAATCTAGGTTCTCCAAGAACCAAGTGCTTATTACTTACTGTTCATGACCTAAGCGTGTCATTTGTCTTATTCATTGCTATGGGACCTGAAAAATTACATGTCCCTTGAATTTTATGTGTGTGTGCGCGCGCGCGTGCTTGCATAGGAGTGCCATGGTGAACGTGTAGACGTCAGATGACAGTTTTGAGGACTAAGTTCTCTCCATCTTTATATGGGTTCTAGAGATTGAACTCTGATCATCAGTCTCATATGGCAAGCTCCTTTACCTGACGAATACATTTATTGGCTACTCAGTGAATTTTACAGAGCTTAAGCACCGCTGTACCAGTAACTGACTCTTGTAGAAGATGTTTGAGAGACTGAAGCCTGAGACAGTCCTTTGAGGACAAAAGAGGAAATTAAAGGATCTGGGTCCACACGATCTGGGAGGATTGCTTACTTTACATGATCTGTACATGTTCAAAAGCCATGTGAGTTAGACATGACAACACACCTGGAATCCCGTCATGTGGAAGCCTGAGGCAGAAGGATCTAAGGTTCAAGGCTAGTCTGGGATACATTGTGAGACTCAAAAACCCCATGGGACATTTTGCCTCTTTGGATTTCTGACTTCAGCATTAACAGTCAGAGAGTTGTCTTTTTCTGAGTGTATTGCACAAACATTTGAACCAGGGGAGGAGGCACCTCTACTTTGAACTGAAGGATAATTAATCATTTGGGTGGTTGGATGTTTGAAAAAAGGAAGCCTGGCAGAATCACAAATCATAGGACGATTCTGTGCATACTTTTATGTGATTATTTCCCCTACATTTACTTTTTACTTCTTAGTATGTGCTAAGATTGCTGGACTCTTCATTGTTTAGTTCTTTTACTATCCTTGAAGAAAGATAAAACTGTGGAGCCTTTTTGTGTGTTTATAGACTCAATCTCATCCTATACAGTGTGATATGACTGTGCCATTGATGGAGTTTGTTTGCAGTGTATCAGATCTTCCTAAACTTGCTGGCGTTTTTATAGTAACTGTGATGGCTGTGCAGTATATCTGTGTAAGTTTCACAAAACTCTGAATGGCCCAGTCAGTACCATGCTTTGGCTTAGAATTTAAATGGATGAGGTCTGTAACTTCACTATGACAGGTCTGTTACTCTTCTAGACATTTTGAGACAAAATAAATGCGATATTTGGAGTATTCCTGTGACATTGTTAGACAATGTTGGTGTCTGCCCTAAAACACCAAAGATTCTAAGTCCTTACGTTAGGCTGTTTGTAGAGATAGCAGTTCTATATACAGCACCCTTTGTCTGAAGAGTCTGACACTCACCCTTGAGCCAGGGATGCTATCAGGAGGAATGTGAGTACTGGGAGAAAGACAGACAAATTTCAAAGAGGGAAAGCAACAGGTGCTTGGCATTTTGCATCAACACCACAAGCTTCATGAAAGCTTCTTTCTTGTTATTTTGAGACCTGATTGGCCTGACATGTGGTATATGGACTAGGCTGTCCTAGTTGTAATTTACCTGTCTATCTTCTGAGCTCTAGTATTACAGATGTGTGTCACCATATGTGGGAAATCTTAGGGAACAGATGACAAGCTCACATGGAGCTGATGAAAAACTGCTCAAAATGCCTGTTGCTCCCCAATTACTGGTCATTGGGATAATGAAATGTAGTGTCTCTTTGTACTTAGCAGGGTTCTGAGGTTCATGAAATCCTGTAAGCATACTACAGCCTCAAAGATGCAGTGGATCTTTGGGGGTTGAATTGAGCTCTATAGCTTGTGGGACCTTAACCTAATTGTAAAAAGCATTAATAGGGCACAAAAGATTGTGACTTGTTCTTGCCTTGATCTCAATTTGCTGAAAACAGATCCTGCAGGGATAATCTTGATAGGATTATGGAATTTTCCATGGTAAATTTGAACATAACTTGTCTATGACCTAGCATAAGTCCTTACATATGTGTCTCTATTACAATAGCCAGTCATTGTAGACCCATTGCAGATGGCTGCTATATTGCATGCACAAAGTAAATGGAATAAGAAATATTAATTGCTTTGATAGTATTGTGTCCTCGAACTCCCACATATTAAGTAAGTGATAAAAGCACCTTTATTTTACCCACTTCAAGATGATTTCATTTTTTCTTTAAATGTATATGTTATGTGCAAGTATGTAGTATTTTATGTTCACATATTGACATGTGTTGACTGGTATGTACATTCATGTAGAGTCCAGAAGTTCATGTTTGCTGTCTTATTTGATCACTCTCCACTTTTTGTTTGAAGGCAGGGCATCTAACTGAATCCAGAACTACCAATTCCTGCCAGTTTGCTCCGGGAATCTTGTCTCTCCTCTTGAGTGTTGTGATCCTAGGAGGCTGCCATGCCAGCCTGTTATTTTTCCTGTGTTCCAGGGACCAGAACTCTGGTCTTCATTTTTGTACAAGTGTTTATCTACTGAACTGGCTACATGTTTAATTTTTAAATTTCTGTGTGGGTGTGCATGTGCCCAAGGTTGATACTGGGATGTTTTCCTCTATTCTCCATTTAATTTTTCAAGACAGAGTCTCTTGCTTTACCTGGAACTCACCAACAGTCTGAGTTTCTTTTCCTGTTGCAGTTATAATATAAACACCCGGGTAAAAGCAGCTTGAGGGAGAAATTTCCCCCTTGATGGGAAATCTTATTGTGCAGAGTAAAGTTCTTGGGTTGATGGATCATTGAAAATGGGACAAGTAGCTTTCATTTGCTTCATGATGTGGTACCATAGAAGGACACAACATTCCCTTTGAAATTTTGTATCCAAAAATCCAAACCCAAGGACTAGAGAGATGACTCAGTGATTAAGAACTCTTGATGCTCTTGCAGAAGACCTGGGTTTAGTTTTCAGTTTTCACATAAGGCAAGTCACAATGAATGGCCTGGAACTCCAGTTCCAGATTCCAACACTTGCCTCAGATTCTTCTTGGCTCTGCAGATGCCACACATGCGTGCACACACACATTTTAGAAAAGATTAAAGAAATAAAAGTTGAGCCTTACACACACTGGAGAGAATGAGGCAGTACTGTTGATTGAGCCAACAGCTTGTTCTGGCTCCAGAGTGCTAACACCTAGCCCTAATCTATCTTTTGATACATTTTTATTTCTCTTGGTGCTCTATGAGAATCTTGTCTTAGAAAGTTCCCAAGGATACAAAGTGTATGCAGAAGTTGGTTGGGAACGGAAACCTGGAAGACTGTGGTACCTTCCTTTATTGAGAATTTACAGTTGGCATTTTCCCTGTGGAAGCTTGCCAGGTAATTTTGAGCATATGAAAATCACCTGGCTAAAGCGTAAATACAGAGGACAATAGAAATGCTTTGGGTGAAGGAAGTGTTTCAGTCCTTAGAGCCTGGATCCCCCTACAGCCGTGAGATGCTAAATTCATTCTTAAGGTGTCTCTGAGTCTTCTTTCCATGGACCCTGTGAACCCAACACCTGTGCCGTGACAAGACGCAGTGAAGGATGTTCTCAAGATCTGTTTTACTTGGGTATATTCTGTAGCTCTGCTTTTGTATCAGTCTGAATTTTATCTTTTGTAAGGTATATAATTCAACATGGCTGAAACCTGTGGTGATACTTTGTACTATAGCAAATAAAGCTTATCAAAGATTAGAGTGCAGAATTAGTTCCATAGTTAGCCATAGAGGCCAGATAGTAGTGCACACCTTTAATCCCACCACTGGGAGACAGAGGGAGTTCAAGGCCACCCTGGGCTAAATGAGATTGAATCAATCTAAAAGAGAAACAGAGCTAAGTGGTGGTGGCTCACCCTTTTAATTCCAGTGCTTGGGAGGCAAAAACAGGATGTGATATAGCTGGGTGGAGAGCAGAATGTAAGGCAGGAGAAGACAACCCCCGTTTAGATGAGCTATTATTGAGGTATCAATTTATCTGTATAGATTGGTTTTCTGTAAAAAGATTCGTTAGCCAGTATGCCAAAATGTCAACATTAATTTAAATGGTGGAATATGGGTTTTTATTTTTCTGGTATATTTGTATCTAAGATAAAATAAAAATAATAATGTAACAAAAATTAGGCAAGATCCTATTTGTATCTTGAAGAAAATGGTTAAGTCATACAGAACCTTTAGAATTAATTTTTTGTTATAGGGCTATGCACCACCACCTAAAAATGGGATTGAACAGAAGCGCCCTGGACGTCCCTTGAATATTACATCTTTAGTTAGATTGTCTTCAGCTGTGCCAAATCAGATTTCTATTTCTTGGGCATCTGAAATTGGAAAGGTAAGAATTGTTTTCCTTAGTAGGATGAAAGCGTGTCTTCATTGGGAGTTGATTTCTTTTTATAGGATGCCAGCTCTGTATAGTGATTGCTTGTTGCTCTGAAAATACCTGATAAAAGTACCTTTAATGAAGAGAAGCGTATTGTGATTCATAGTTGGAGTTGATAGAGTTCACCATGGTGTGGTGGAAAAGCAGCTCCTTGCTTTGTATCTCAGCTTTACCCCTTAAAGGTTCCACAGCCTCAAAGCAGCACTCCCACCTGGGGACCAAGCTTTCAGACATGTGGGCTGATGAGGGATGCTTCACATTGAAACTGAAGAACGTTATTTCCTTCTGTTTTTCGACTATAACCTCTAAAAAGCAGTTTTTTTCTATGCAGTGATGATAATGTGGAGGTTAACTTTAATATTTCATGAATTTTGTTTTCATTTTACAGTGAAAATATATGTATGTTTATTTCTTTAAATAGTGGTTTAATTTAAGCTTGGTGTGTGTCTAAGAAGTATTTTTATAACCTGAAAATTATTTATGAAGATCAAAAATCAGCTTATTGGTCTTTGTGGGAAATGGTTAACAGTACTCATACAGGTTAATAACCTGTTCTTAGCTGGTTTGTGGTGTATATCTTTAATCCTTGTACTTGGGAGGCAGCAGTACGTAGATCTCTGAGTTCAAGAAATCTGTCTAAAAAAACCAAAACCTCAGAAGCTTTTCTTTTTTTCCATTGGTGTTTTGTCATGGCTGTTGTGTCCCCTGTGTGCCCTGGAACTGGAGTTACAGACAGTTGTGAGCTGCCATGTGGGTGTTGGGAATTGAACCCAGGTCATCTGAAAGAGCAGCCTTTGCTCTTAACCTCTGAGCCATCTCTCCAGCCGACGCCCCTCCCCCAACCTTTTCTTAGACTGGTTTGGTGGTGCCAACACTTATTCCCATCACTAAGGAGTCTGAGACAGGCAGATCTGGTTTGCAAAGCAAGTTCCAGGCCAGCCAAGGCCTGTCTCAAAAAAACAAAAGAAAAAGCACTAAAAATCAGATATTTGTTCTTGCCTTTAAATAAGCAACTAGTAGGTCGGATAAGATCCAGGCCATGTCATAAAATAATCAGAATTGCTTCAGGTTGATGAGCATGATTTTCTACTGATGCTCAGTCTCAAAATGAAGATATCAATTACGATATTGGCTAAAGCAGACAGTTTGTATTGAGTTCGTTGTTTATACAATAGACAGTAGAAACGTTTTTGAGTATTAACTGTTGTATTCCCATTTCATGGAAATAAAATGTGATGTTCCTCTATCATGGCCAGAAATTGAGCTCTATGTTTATTGTAGGTTTTTTTTTTCATTTTAGCTACAAAGATAATTAGAGATCTGTAAATAGCTTAAATTTTTAAATAAATTTGCAGACATCCTAGTTTTGTTGTATAATGGAAGTACTTTCTCTTTTAATTAAGGTGATCACTGAACCTAAAATTTAAACAGTGCTGCTGGAATTTGGATACTTAAAAGAACATCAAAAATATTTAGAAGTATTTGTTTTGGCAATTATTTAATGGTTTCTCCATTGTGAAATTGAGTGGAATTATGCAGTGAAGAGGCAGAACAGAGTATTTTAGCCCTCGGGCCTGTATAGTTACCAGCAGTTTCTTTGTGTAATATCTAGGTTTAAAATCAGACGTAGGAGCTTTCTGTTCCTGGTTTTTATCTTTGTAATTTGTTTTTGTGTTTTATTTGTCCTTCCTTAGTAAAATGCTCCTTAGGAGTGGAGTTAACTCGTTAGTCTTTTCTTCAGAAAAAAGCTAATACGGGCTTTATGGTATAATTTGCCTGAGGTCGTGTAACAGGTAGTCTCTTCTGAAAGAATTAGAACTTTGGCACTCTAAATTTGAAGTGTTAATTTAGAACACTGTCATTGAACTTGGTTTATGCAGTGTGAACCGTTTTCAACTGAAATGCTTGCTTTCATACTTTCATTAAGTAAATAAAAACAAAATTCTAGTTGCCACGGGAGGGAACGTTCTCAGGGTGTCCCCAAGCTACTCATTTTGCTCAGTTAGAAAACATAATCTGAAAACACTTGTCCACACTATTTACCATTCTTGGAAGTCTTAAAATGAGAAGTGACTGAAATGTAATTTCACAGTGAGAAAAACCAGTGCTTCCCCAAATGCTTAGTTGATGTTGTTCCTGTCCCAGTTGCTGACTCTCTTTTGGGGGTTATTTGAGTGTTTCCTGTAGAGTCTGGAGTTTCTTCCATTTGTATTTTATATAAGTTTTTAAAAAACTGTCTTGTCCTTAAAACAGATTTTCTTTTTTTATAGAATTACTCCATGTCTGTATATCTTGTACGACAGCTTACATCAGCCATGTTATTACAGAGATTAAAAATGAAAGGTATTAGGAATCCTGATCATTCTAGAGCACTAAGTAAGTAATGTTTTAAGACTAAACATATGAGACACATTGATGAAGGGAAGTCCTTACATACATAACAATATACAGTAATATTAATCACTAATATACACGTACACATGCATACCATATATACACTATATATGTGTACACAGACGCATCCCACCCCCACATGCATAGTATATATGTTCATGTGATTGTAGCAAGTAACTTGAATTAGTTACTTAGTGAAAGAAACCTCAGACACATTATCACATTGTTATCAGTTGTTAGAGGAAATAAAGAATATATCCTTTTCTGTCTGCAAGTTTACCAGTTGTTGGAAACAGCTAATACAGTCTAATAAAAATGTAATAAGTATGTGTTGGAAAACATTAAAGTGCAGGCCCCTGCTCCATTCCTTATTCCTCTCCTAATTGTTTTCTTAAATACTAAAACAATGGTTTTTTTGTTTGTAACTCTTCCCCTCCCAGTGGCCTTAATTTTTAAAATAAATCTTAAAAATTCAGCATGTGATACAGTTTGCCTGTTGGTGATTCCTTAATCTAATAATGGGAATGTGGTTGTGTTTTTACTACATTAATAGTCAACATTTTGTCTTTCTTCACCTATTCAAAGGGGGTTGGAACTTTTCAAATATTTTCTGTAATTTTTCTCTAATATTATCATTAATTTCTAATTTTATTATTACCATTTTCTTTTTAAAGTTAAAGAAAAACTTACTGCAGATCCTGATAGTGAAATTGCTACAACTAGTCTTCGAGTGTCCTTGATGTGTCCTGTAAGTAAACTGACAAAACATTCTGATCAATTTTGCATTTCATAAATGACTAGTTATCTTATAAAAGTTAGGGTGGGTATAGATAAAGTAGTATTTTGATAGAATTCTAAGTTTTTGCCTTTTCCATTAGGTATCTTCATGAGTATGTGTCAGGGTATTTTGTATCTTAAGCAATTATAAAGCAGTAACTTACAAGAGAAGAAGCCTTAGGCTCAGAAACCTGTCATAATGGTGTAAAGAATGCAGTTTCGTATGCATATTAAAAGCTTATTTTATCAGAATGCATGTAATACTATAAATAGCCATGTTACTGGAGTCTGATAAATGCTAATTGATGGTCTTGGTTTAATGAGTTAAGATATGTGGACTGTCTTTTTAGTGCACTCTTAAGTTACACAGTAATTTTTATTTCTTATCTCCTTACATAGAATTAGGTGAGAAATCATTCAGCCTCTCTGAGATCCTCTGCGTAACGTGTAGTTGGCACTGAGCTAACTGGGAGAAAAACAGTCTAGTTAGAGAACACATCCCATGAAAAAGAGGCGGACTGTATGTAGTGATAAGTGAAGGGGTGGGGGACTGTCAGGATGTGGTTGAAGCTTCTGTAAAATGAAGTGTGTGGAAGAAAGCCTTTTCAAACAGGATCTTTATGAGAAAAGCTGTGAGTCATGAATTTCTAGTGTAGTTTTAGATAACATTTGGTGATTACTACCTTTGTAAGATGTGCTTTTTAAAAATTTAATGGAGAAGTTATGTCAGAGGGAGGGGGGAAGAAAATAATTGTTGGGTTCTGTAACATGTAAATGTTGGAGCAAGGTGCTAGTGAGGCATTATATTTATTTTGTAGATGAGGATCCTGGTCAAGCGTAGTTAACACAAATCAAAGGGTCACTAATAGAACTGTAATCCTTCTAATTTTGTTTCTAAAAATTGCTGCCAGATTGGGCTAAAATGTCAGTGCACTGTTTTCTATTTCATTTATCTTTATGAAGCTTTTTTGGAAAGCGTGTGTGTGTGTGTGTGTGTGTGTGTGTGTGTGTGTGT
>LOEQ01007215.1:49521-60562 GCA_001685075.1 Bramus lutescens | reverse complement strand
ATGGATGGATGGATGGATGGATGGATGGATGGATGGATGGATGGATGATATATACATAACATAAGAAGCTTGTTGACTCATTCTGTAACCACTGGATTAGACTTAAAACCAACCATATCAGCTTGTAGGAGAGTTGCTTGGAAATGTCTCTCCATTCTTCAAAATGGTATTTACACACATGTACAGTTCCAAAATCTTTGGATGATGCCAGCACCAACCTGAAACTCTTATTAGCTGAACTAAGAAATGTTCTCCAAGAAAAAAAAATTAAGCATGAAAGTTTTCTTACTTAATGTCTATTTCCTCTCTGCTTGTGCTATGACAGGAACCACAGGGGGAAGGTAACGCTTGGAGGATGTAACTAAATCATTTAAGGAAACCATCATATGGGCCTTTATCATCTTCCTAATTGGATTTTCATTTGCCTTTAAACTTTAATTGCACTGATGTATGAGTACCTTCCTTTAAAATGCTCTTCAAATCCTTTATGGCATAGGCTATACAATATGAAACCTTTAAAAATATATTATCCAGTACTACACATCTCTGAGGACACATGCGAGGTCTGGAACTGTGATCATGGAGAAGGTATTTCCTATAGATATCTAAATAACTGGTGCGATGATTGAGTACATGAGCCCAGTTTCATTAGAACAGGCTTGGTTACCAGGGAAAGGAGCCTGGGCAAAACTCCTGGCTTGTTACTTGGAAGCTATTTTATAAAATACTCAAGAAAACTTGAAACTGTTTTTCAGTTTTGAACATACAGTGGAGTTTGATTTAATATGGTGCAAAGTCAGTTAGAGAAGTTCTTAAACATATTTGTGAAATTCATATTGATTATTCTGAAATCCAGAAACCACTGTAATTAATGTCATCATACCAGAATTAAGACATTTTTTCCTAGAGAAATTTAAGATGTTATTTAACAGAGCAGAACTTAGACAAATATTTGTTTAATGTAATTTCAATAAAGCTATTATATAACTGAATTTTATCAGAGCTATTGAATTAAGCTACAGTTGAACAAACTGAAAGGGTTTATGTTACCCTTTGTTTAAAATCATAAAAAAAACCAATGTAAATGGATTTCTCTATCATTTCACGGTATTATGGAAAATCTGAGAAAATTATCCTGGTACAATGAAAGAAGAAAGCTTCTCAGAAAGAAATTAATCTTCATGCTATTCATTACTGGCTTGGTCGCCTGTTTTGAAATTTAAGCAACCATTATTTGTCATCAAGTAGGAAGCTTCTGTGAGCAATTTACTTTGCAAATGCTTAGTAGACTTTATAGATGTCAGGGCAATGCACATGGACTTTGGTTCTAGTTCATAGAGGGTGGAAAGGTTGAAAGAATGGCATCCTTCTCTCCATAATCCAAGCTGAACAAAATGTCCATTGCTGCTTCTTTTAGGAGAATTAAATATATTTAATGTCACAAATTATATGTCACCGACACTATTTAAAACTGGAATTGTAAGGATTAGAGAATACAGGCAAAAAAAAAAAAGTCGCATATAACAATCCCTAAGTAGGGTTCAGAGTAAATTGGAACCAAAGTATGCAGAAAGTCTATGGAAATAAGAAAGAAAATGCAATAGTCTTCTCTCGTGGTTTAAACTATGTGATTTAAACTGTGAGTAAAATTGGCTTCAGTGAATAAAAGCAGATGACTCCTTCACATATACGGGAGAGGGAAAGTGGGAGGAGTGGGAAGGCTGTATCCTTCAAGGCTTTGGGAGCACATTTTCGTTGGGGGTAAATTGCATGGGCAAAGGATTGAAGGACAGGTAGGGAGAAGATCAGAGAGTGCCTTGTCACACATCGGAGTGGTCTTTCACTTCTTCCCCTAGTTCATGGGTGGCTATTGAAACCTTAACAGAGAGGGAAAGAGCATTATTGGAAAGTTCTATAAGAAGCAGAGATGAGATGGCAGTACCCAGCAGTCAGTAA
The DNA here is from genome assembly GCA_001685075.1 of Bramus lutescens. NCBI lineage: Eukaryota > Metazoa > Chordata > Mammalia > Rodentia > Cricetidae > Bramus > Bramus lutescens. The sequence continues at coordinate 58,606 of LOEQ01007215.1, read as the reverse complement.
ACAAACAAAAAAAATGGCTATCTAACAAAAGACAAATGTGAACTAACAGGAAGGAAGAATGTATGATGTCTTGCTTATGGCATTTTTCTCCTAACAAGTTGATTAGAAGGCTTTTTGAAGGGTAGATCTTCATTTCTCAATTGAAGTGGCTTTTGTCTCACAGCTGCATCTCCACAAGTCGATGGCAGGAGTCTGGAGACTTGCATACTGCATGGACTTGGAAGGGGTATATGAATGTAAGAAGTTTGATGAGCCCACACTTAAATGGGGCCTTCATTTATCCTATCACATTCACATCTGTAGCAAAACTCTGCTGAAAACTAACATAATTCACAAGCTGTTTTGCAGGGTCAGCCTGAGGTTCCAATGACTCACTCATTCAAGCACAAAATTAATTTCACATGAGGAATATCTGTTACAGTGCAAAGCTTAGAAACAAAGTTTCATGCTAGAGAAGAGTTGGGGGAAAACAGATGGTACAGTCAAAGCATGGCAGAATGAAAGGCTAAAGAGCTCTCTTACTGTGATGGGACAGTTAGGGAGGCAAGTACACATGGAGGACCACACAGAATAGAACCAGGCTTTCCCTCCTTATCTCAGGGTCCATACAACAGAGACGTGTTCTCTGAGCTAGCAATACCTATATATCTAGGAAAGGGAGGCAGAGTGCCACCACTTCCCCCAAATGTCATCCAAAATACAATAGGGCCAATGTCAAAAACCATTTCCGGAAGAAAAAAAAAGAACAAAAACAAAAACAAAAAAACTGGAAGTGGGATGAATGTTATAAGGGATGGAGGTAGAAGGGAGGGATAAAAGGAGGGAGGGAGGGAGGGTAGAAGGGAGGGAGAGGCATGACACCAGAGCTTCTGCTATGAAGCCACATAAAATACGTACTACCCAGGTATTGGAATATAGAAACAAAGCAATGGCAGAGGTCTGTGAGTTTGCATGTTACTCAGCATTGGGCAGGTAGTCTTTTACTCATCCAATGGTTAGCTCGGCTAGCTGGGCAAGCTGGAATTCATGTTTGCATTTTCTAAAAAACTTTGATTTTGTGCTTGTGATCCTTTTTGTCTATTCTATACCAACATCTAGAACTGGTTTCCAGTTTCTGCTTGGTGTTTCCTTCTCTGACAAATCCACCTTGAACTCATTCTCAGTCACTTAGGACCAGCATGTCACTATTTATTTCGTTTTTAAGTAAAAAAAAATGTACTATGCTTTTGATATTACTATAGAACCTTTGAATGAATAAAGTAGGCATTTAGGAATTATCAAATGTCTTGATAATTCACCTTAAAATAATAAACCTAGAAAGTGTGCTTCTTTGGATCAAAGAATTGGGCATTTGGAGAATCAAGGGATTACTCAGAAGCATGGTGATTTAAATGAGAATGCCCCCATAGACTCATCTGTATTTGGTTTCCAGTTGGAAGACTGCTTAGGAATGATTAAGAGGCTTGTTATAGGACGTGCATCACTGGGGATGGGCTTTGAGGTTTCAAAAGCCTTTGCTTGGCCCAGTCTGGCTCTCTACCTGCTGCATGTGTCTCAGATTATGCGTTCTCAGTTACTGCTGTAGCACCATGCCTGCCTGCTTGCTGTCATGCTCCCCACCATGATGGACAAGGGCTCACCGTCTGAAACTGCAAGCAAGCCCCCAATTATATGGCTTCTCTTAAAAGTTGCTTTGTTCCCAGTGTCTCCTCATAGCAATAGAACAGAAACTAAAATAGTCAGCAATCAATCTTGCCATTCGTTTGCCTCCTTCTAATCTCAACAGCTACCAATGCACGGGGACCAAGAGTATGAAACCTTTTACTTCAAGCTGACCAAAAGTGTCTGCAGCAAGAAGGAGGGGCCAGGCATCTTTAAAAAAAAAGGGGGGGGGAATTATTACATGAACTTGCTAGTTGAAATAACATTTTGAGGAAACAAGTTCAGCTTAATAGGTTTCCAGTATTAAATAAAACTGTACTATGCTTTTGATACTATCGGTTGGATTCATAAAATTTTAGACCTTTTCCTAACAAGTAATCTAGTTATTACTTATAATCTTCAGTGCAGTGGCTTAATGTTAAGTAGCCCTAAAATACACTCAATAAAGTAGCCGTGCCTGTGTTTGCTCTTTTCCTCAGACGCATTGAGTACCCTCTTTCTCCACGGCCCTCCTCAGACACTTAGACTCTCACTGAGGCACAACTACTTAGTCAAGTATAAAGCCATGCTGCCTCACAGAATAGAGAATTACAAACAACAAACAGTACAGAACAGAAAAATATAAAACCCTTGTGTTCTGTGAGGAATCAGAAAGGGGAGAACTTGGGTTAGGATTCTCTGTTATGTCTGCTTCTTCAAATGCTGCTCTGTGGAGTGTGCTTCAGGTCTGGGGGTGTGTATTCTAAGTGTCCTGAATTATTACATGGAAGGAATGTACCTTTACTTAACTGAAAGCATTCTTTTGAAGTTGACAGAGGAAGCTGATGTGAAGGTGGCATGAAAACTATGCAGGCTTCATAAGGACTGTTCTCAGCACAGCACAGTGTCACCAAGACACTTCAACACTAAGTTTATTGGTAGAGACATGTATTGATACCATAGAGATACATAAATTACACTGAATATTTGGTGAACAAAAGAAATAAACTTGGGTTACAAATGACTGTGAATTTTCATCGTAATTGCACCTTTGTTGTTTCTTAAAATCTCAGCACAGAATTCTGATGCAGAATTCAAACCCCTGAGCTAATTAACATGCCTAGAAGATGTCTAAGAGATGAAGTGGAGAGCCACGTAGGTGTGACTATCATTTCCTACTGATTCCAACCTTTATTTAATTAGACAAAGCAAAGCCCTGGAGACATCCTCAAATCCTTCTGCTTCCTGCTTTCCTTTTCTCAGCAAAACTGGACTTTGTTTCTTAAATCTATCCTCTGTCAATCAATGTTCCAATTTAGGTCAGTGAGACCTTGTTTTCACTCTGTATTATCTTCCTTTATTTTGTTCCCACAAATTCATCTCTCCATGGGGTGATCACAGTGCACACTCTGAGTTAGTGTTTGGTCTATAGCCACATGTGATTGAGTCTGGTTGCTCCAAACTCTGGCCCAAACCTCATTCCTTATTTTCAATTATTTATTTTGGTTAACTTTCCATCAATAAAGCAAGTACCTCAGGTCTCAGATTACAAAAGGAAGAGATTCACAACCTTAGAGGTCTAGTTGATATTCAAGCAAATCACTCAATCTGGGGCTTGCCGCAAGGCAGCATGCCAAGGTAAGCAATATTTAGGGAAACTCCTCACCTCATGGTGGCTAAGAAACAAAGTGGAACAGAATAAGGCCAGCATCCCACAATCTTTCTTAAAGGCATTCTCCCAGGGACATAAACTGTCTCACTATGCACAACTTCCTAAAGGTCCCATGACTTTGCAACAGACGCATGATGAAGATTAAGTCTTTAATGCCATGACTTGCAGGGCACACTCCAGACCCAGAGTCTAGCATTGTGTTGCCAGCTTGTGTATGTGCTGTATTTTCCTCTGACATTAAATGCTGAGTCTGTCAAAGAATCAAAGCCTTTGTGGCTATGAGAAGTCTTGTTCTTCTGCTCCTGGGCTAACAACGTGCCTTTCTCTAAGTTTGCAGATTTTTACACTTCCATATATTCTATTCCCTCTCCTATTATTTGTAGCATAAAAATGAAATAATTTCAGTTTCTTTTTTTGTGTAAACTGAGGTATATGTCTAGATCTGCTGAGTCTACTTCATCCTGTTAATATCACGCCAAAAGATGCTAAGCTCTACATGTTAAATACTTCACCCCATAGCATTGGTTCCTGATGCTACATCTGTAGAGAGTCCCTACAAACAGGCTTAGGCTGCCTTCCAAAGGATAGCTACTCAGTGGGAGAGTCTCTCTGGCCATTTCACCTCTGACACTGGATACCTAAGAAAGTACTGTTGCTGGGCCCATAGATGTAGAGCTGGGGACTCTGGAATCTGCTGTCTACCTACTGAGCAGTTCTCTTTATTGATGTAATTACAGATCTCCCACTGAAACATGGCTCAAACCCTAGAGCTAATTATCACTCAAAATACATGAGTCATGAGTTTAATCTACCTTTATTTCTTTTACTCATTTAATGCTCAAAACTGAATGACACATTTTTCTTCTTTAACATGTTTCCATGACAGGAAAAGCACTAAAAGGGAATTAAACTTTCACAAAAACTCTAAAATGTACTCTACATATCTTTATGTCAAACAACCTGTTTTTTTTTCAGTTATGACTTGTAGGAAACTGAGTTTCAATCAGTACAAATTTAAATAAATTCAATACAGCCCCTACTTTTACTGTTTAGTTATAAATCTAAAAAGAACTGTAGAATTAATATTCACTAATTCCCAATATAAGATTAATAGAAAATATGTTTTATTGGTATTTTAAAACTTCAGTGTTGTTAGACTAAACTGTTTGATAAGAAGATACAATAAAATGTTATCATATTCTTTCACCTCTTATCCCGTTATTCAAATGTAAACTCCTGTTGTTGACGGAAGGAAATGTACTTAAGGATGAGTTTTAATGCACAATAACAAAATTATGCCAGTGATGTGTCTCAGTGGGCATAGCATGTGCTTAGCACATAATGGTCCTTGGTCTTGATTCCAGAACTAATAGCAATAACAATAGTAATAATGATAGAACATTTTGATTAAAGGAATGAGAATTTTTTTCAGTTGTCTGCCAGTTTTACCTCTCAATGTAAGTACCAAATATAATCAAGTCCCAGAGCATAAAATATTCCTAGCGTAGAGCCTTCACTTTTCTTTTTCGAATGCATTGAGAAAAACTGGATAATGTAGTACAAAAATTTTGGTTATTAACTTTAACTAATTAAACTAAGACATTTGAAGGCCCTTCCAATCCTTGTACGGTAAGACTACATAATTAAGCATTCCTAATAATGGTCCTACTGTTTGTTTGTGAGATAAAGTAAAAATTAAAGAAGAAATCACAATTCCCTAAACAAACTAAGATTTGCTAACCAATCAGATATATTCTGACAAAGGATGGACAGTGCTCTGGAGCTCTAAAACCAGGTATTCATGGCTACCTTTTAGACACGTCCACAGTTAGTTCTTACAGAAACTAGCCAGGTTAGCTAGTTAAAATAAAGCCGTTGATGGGGTACTTTGCTCAATTTACAAATACTAACCACAACTTCTAAAGCTGTGTAGAAACTTCCGCTCGCAAACCTAGTCAGTGCCCTTGTGTGACACTCTTAACTTCTAAGATACTCTCATTCCTTAAGAAATTGCTTCATCTTTTATGGAACAACTAAGTGACCAAAATATTTTCTTTTACTCTATAATTGCTTCTCTTTGTCTTTGATCAAGAGACAGCATCATTTCTAAATTACAAGGTTATTAGAAAAATTAAGTAAGTATTAGCCAAGAAGACCCTAATATTATTAGTAAGCCCTACAGAGACTTTACGAATTTACTGCCTCTGATCCAGTTGTCCTGCTTTGTGAAACCGAGGCTGGGCTCAACCTCCTTTCCCTTGGCTAGCTAGCAAAAAGGCACACGTGAAGAACAGCCTACAGTGTGGTTCTGCCGCAAAAGGCTTTGGCTTTGCAACTGGTCTGTAGACACATGTTCATTTGCCTTAGGCTTGCTGCCAATGCCAACAGCAGCTTTGAGTCCCCCTTCTGGAGTTTCTGTCTGCCTGTGCTGCAGTATAGCTCCAGTATGTGAGCGAGTCTACCCCACAGCGCTCCAGGCAGCCTCTCCACCAGCCCTCATTTACAAGGTCTGAAACTCCAGATTCTAAGGCCCGAGGGTCTTCATAAGAATTCTCTCTTATTCTTTCCCTCCTTGGGAAGCAGAAAGCTGTTTTGCAAACTAGAAAGTTAGCTAGAAGGCAATGCTACTGTTGGCATACAGTTATAAGTCTATTGAAGACCACATTACTGTGATCATAAAGCCGCAAGGCTAAGGAAGAGAAAGTTAACCAGATCGTAATGCATATCGATATATCTTTGTTTAAATTGCTTATATGTTTTCTGTCAGCTAACGGATTCCAGCTCATGTAGCTACTGTAAGTATGGTTCTTCGAGATGGGCTTTTATATGGATTGACACCCCAACTTTCTAGTGTCGCTACCATTTTCTGCCTCGTGACCTGTGACCAAGCAGCTCTCAACACTGAAGTATAATGTGGGGGTATATTTGGATTTTAATATCATGGATGATATTTCCACATTTCTGCACCTCTCCCAAGACATTTGGGTCAGACTTTTCCTTCAGCCCTGATTCTAGATAGAATGTTAACCTCTGATCAAGAGTGTGGTTTAAGAACAATCAGGTACAGTCTACTGTTTTATTCTTCCTTTATTTGTCTTCATGAATCTTGTTCTTCTACTTAATCGTTTATTTAATGCTGGTGCTAATATTTACAAAAATTACAATAACAGCAGTTACTAATAAACTAACATATATTAGGTGATATCTTGTCTTCCAGGTATTGTGTTAAAAATACTTAATTCTAAGAATATTCTGATTAGGGATACAACATTCTGTATTGAAGCCACAGATAGTGGACTGAAGCTGAGAGACATTTGCATGTTTCCTAATTTCCAGCAGCTAGATGTGCTGTGTAAATATTCAGGCCTGTGCCTAAAGCAAGGTTCTTGGTGCTCTAGAGAAAACTGCATGCTTCAAGTTCATACCAATGGGTTTCTATCAGCGGGGAAAACACACTTTAAATCATGCTACTCCACAAGACATCAGTTTTACCCCTTCCGAATTTCAAAACCTATTTTTATTGAATGCCCCATAACTAATTAAACAGTTGTTCATGGTGTAAATGAATGTCAGTGTGTGAAAATACCTATGAAGTGATGATTAGTAATTATTTAGAAAATAATAAAAAGTATTCAAATTTGTGTGAAATTGATTGGACTTACTAATGGAATACCAATGACTGCAAGCATTTTACCTAGCTAATCCAACATACTAAATTGGGTAGGCAGAGAGATCACTTGCTAGTATTTGATTCAATTTTATTAATTAAGCTGGACCTTATTCATTGAAAGGATGATTTAGTCTTTGAAATACAGTTCAAAAGTTCATGCCAAGACATACTTAATCAAACTAAATCAACCTTTGATGTTTGGGTGAACAAATTAATACAGTATTTAAGATATAATTACACAAAGCTGTAGATAATTGAGAGAAATAGAGAGATTAGTAACCAACAAATAGATGAATGCAATTAATTAGCTTTTATTTAACAAAGCATATATGTTACCGCCCGTAAGACTAAGTAACAAATAAAACATTCGAATTCATTTCCTTCACAGGCCTGTTCCAGAAAAGAATGACTATTTATAGTAATTTTTGAAACATCCTAAGATATGAAGGAAAGAACCAGGAAAAGAAACATGTTTCTTACGGAAGAAGCAATTTGGGCAGAGGAATTCATCAACTCCTTGCAAATACAGACTGAAATGGATGCCGCAGGCTGTGTGAACATCGGGTGGAACTCTCTGTGTTCAGTGCTATGTTGTACGCCCTAGGTGGACAGCAGAGTACGCCCCTTGTAATCCTGTGCTTTCCTCCTGCTGCCCCCGTGCTATGCTTACCAGTGATTTTTAATAGCTTTAACATCTCTCACTCTAACATATTCTAAACTCTTCAGAACCTTCTTTAGGTTTTCTAGAAGCCAGCAGGAAGAAAGACATCTCCTTAAGCCTTCATCATCGTAATGGCTGAAGTCTAAAGAAGGAAAAAATTGCACATTTCCAAAAAATGAAGTGCTTCATTGCATTTATTACTGTAAATTTTGATTTATTTTCTACTTTGTTTATCACATTCAATAAGTTGTGTGTTTCGGGCTTTACAATTCCATGTCCTTTAAAGCATGTTTCCTTCACGATTAGCAGAGGCAGAAGAGCAGAGCGGCTCACAATAGTGTCCTTAACTGTAAAATGGACAAATGCTACCTCACCCGTGTCCATACATGCAGCAGTTTCTTCAGTGGTGCGCCTCGCCTTGTCACATGTTCACATGTTCCAGAATGTCATGTAAATGGAATCATTCATGGCATAATGTTTCCTGAATGGTGATGTTCACTAAGTATTATACAACTCACACTAATTTGCATTCTTTCCTACGTCAATGTCTTATTCCTCAGTATGTCTGAGTGGTCCTCTGTACAGGTTCATCGGGATTATTAATTATTTATCAATTGAGAGCAATACAGGTTATTCTTAGCTTTGAACAAGTGTGAGTTGCACTGATACAGAGTGCTGTGGCTTTATGGGTACATGTAGTTGTTTGTGAAATGAAGAAAGATGGAGAGTGTCTGTGTCGTGTTAGAAACATCTATCCAATCCAATTGCTGTAGCAGGGCCTGCATTGTTTCTCACTCCCACAAGGGATAAGTGAGATATCCAGTGGGAGTATGTTTTCAACAGCACCTGGCAACACGAAGTTGTATTATCTTTATTCTAATATTGAGAGACGGTGTCATATTAGAGCTTCAATGTAATACTGAAAATCTTTTGAAATGAAAGTCTACTCCTCTCTGTCTGTCTAACTGTGTCCCTCTTTATTCGTCTCTATCTGTCTGCCTCTATCTGTTTCTCTGTCTTTTTCTTCCCCTCTCGTGTGTGTCTGTCTGTGTGTGTGTGTGTGTGTGTGTGTGTGTGAGTGTTGACAGGACCTTATTTTGTAGCCCAGTCTGCTCTGAAACTCACAGATATCCACCTGCTTCCGCCTCTCTAATGCTGGTAGTAAAGGCATGTGCCACCATGCCTACAGGTCAAATACTGCTTTTTTTTTCCCATTTTCCATTGACCAATTTGATTACTTTCAGACTTTGAAGATGTTTCATATATTCTACATCTAAATTCTTCTGACCACATAATTCGTATTCCTCCTTCTGGACTATGTCTTGTTTTTTCATTTTTTGCCAGCGTTTTCCATAATACAACTGTGTACATGTGTGGCATGTGTGTGGTACTGCCACGGACCGACTCTCTTGGAGCTCACAGACCGAGGGAGAACAAGGGG
>LOEQ01007215.1:37859-48834 GCA_001685075.1 Bramus lutescens | reverse complement strand
CTGACGCCTACTCCCATCATAGCGACATTCTGTCATACAGGTGCCAGCGTAGGTATGGCATGGTACAAGCACACAAGTTTCAAGGTTTGTGTGACCATGGGCACATAGAGGCCAGAGGATATCAGGTGCCTTTATCCACCATTCTTTTCTTCATTTTAAGTCGGGGTCTCTCCCTAAATTAGAACCTCACTATTTTTACTAGGCTGTCTGACTAGCAAGCTCTGCCTGTCTTTATGTGCACTCCCTCAAATTCCCATGCCAAGCTAAGGTAGACTTTCTTACCTGCCAGAAATTCTAACTTAGATCTTCATGCATGTACAACACAAACTCTTATTCGCTGAGCGTTGGGTACCTTGCAGTATGTATTTTATTACATTACAATCTGAACAGCTCATATCTTGAAGGCTAATGTTTCAATTTTGTTTCATTCTCTGTTGTTATTTCTGCTGTTTGATTGTTCATTGTATGATTGTATTTCTTTAATGACATTAATCTTTCATCTGGTATTCTTATAAAACTCACACAGCAGCTCCAGAAGGTTGTTCTCCTTCTGCGCTCATAACACACTCTCTGTAACCATACAAACTTTCATTTTTCTTTTTATAAAGTTAATGTTTAGTGTTCATTCTCATTAATTTCTCTGGGTTTTTATTATTATTTACTTATTCTTTCATGGGCATTAGTATTTTTGCTCTGTGTACTTATCAGATGCATGTCTGGTGCCAATATAGGGCAGAAGAGGGCATCAAATCAGCTGGAACTGCGGTCACAAATGGTTGTTAGCCACCATGTGGATGCTTAGAATCCAGCCTGGAACCTCAGCAACAGCCGTCAGTGCACTTACCTGGTGAGCCATCTCTCCAGTCTGTCATTATACTCTTTGGCTTCCCAATATTTCATAGTTTTTTTCAGCCATTTCGTTACTCATTTTCATTCTTTTCTTCCTTTTTTTAAAACGCCTTTGGATGCTTCATTAGCTCTGGCTCGTCTCAAACTCCCTTTGTGTTGTCAAGACCTTGAATTTCTTATCCTCCTGCCTCCCAAGTGCTGGGATTGTTTTATGTGCTCCCGTAGCTGTTTAATTTTCATTGTTTTCAAACACCTGTCCTTTTCTATATATGTGCTGCCGTATACATTCTGAACGTGGATGGTCTCTAGATCAAATCACAAGGGGACAGACAAGAGAACAATATGGCAGTATTTGAGCCACTGATTCCACCATGAAGCTTTCTTCCTCTCACTGTTCAAGGAAGGGGACTTTTCTCTGACTTTTTATTGACTGAACAATAGTTTCTGCCACTGCTTCCACTTTTAGGCACATTGGGAACTGGGACTTGTCATGAGCTAGTATGAAAATAAGAACAAAGCAAACAGAATGGAGATTTCTCTATCTTCATCCCTCAGCGGATCCATCCTCAAACTACTATATTGGTCAAGAGATTCTCCCCAGTCTTTCCTGTCCCTGTTTAGTGCATGGCCCAAGAATTCAGCTTGCTTTAAGACTAAGAGAAGTGAGAAGGAGAAACTGAAGAACCAGACTGCCTCCATCATAGGCTTAAAAGCCATCTGATAGTAAAGACAAACTAGGTTCATTCCTGTTTATGATTAAACCTCTGTCTCTCAAGGATGGGGCAATGCCAAACCTGTAACCTTAACAACAAATAGTTCTGCACTGTCTGTTCCGGGAATGATAATCATGTCTTTGTTTCAAAAAGTTGTTTATGATCATCTTACAATCCTACCTTTGCTTCAAAAGGTTACGGACCACTTATGATTATGTTGCTAAGACTACCTTCTGTGATTACCTTGTTTTGACCACCTGTTATGTTCTACTCCTGTAACTCCACCTATTCCCCCCAAATTAGAAACCCCATACCAGCTACCTCTGAGTAATAAAAGCCTGTTTTCAAAGCTGACCTCTCAAATCCTACCTTAGAGGGAAACAGTGCATATACAGGAATAAAAAGGCTTGCTTTGATTAATTTGGCCATGATGACTTGGGTCTGAGGTCTTTTTCTTGCATCTTCAGGATTAACAACATATGCACCACCCCACATGCACATACCTCACGCCTGTGGTTTCTGTCCGAGTCTCAGCAGGAAGCTGTGGAAAGGGTGACACATCCTGACTTCATCACAACAATAAAGCTCAACCTGTCTTCTACATTCTTGACCACTGCAGAGCTGTTTAGACTAAGTGCCCAAAATCTTTCGTAGGTCAGTTGGCACTTCCTCTTGAAATAGGTTTTATAAAATGTCCCACCCACCTACATCTTCACTATTTGTAGGAAACAAAGCTTAGAGTAAGCATCGGCGAAAGCAGGACTGTAGATCATATGGGCCTATTTTTTTCGGAGGAAGGAAATGAATGATGCCTGGTCACCTGGAATGCCAGAGTGAAAGTGGTCAAACAATCCTTTGCTATTCTCCTATGAGCCAGCCACTCCCTGAATTCAGTCAATATCCTGATCATTGTTCATGCCATAATCCTGGGCTTTGTTTCTCAGTGAAGAGAATCAGTCCCTATGAAAGAGTCCCCCATGTACTTTGCATCCTCCACCAATAGCATCTATCCTTATGTTTATCACTGATGCTTTCCTCGGCCCTATCCCTGAGCTCTGTTTATCAGTCGTAGAACTCAGGCCTATTATAAAGGTCATAGGTGCTTTGCTACCTTGCCAGGGAGTTCAGATGCTCTGCCTAAAGCATGTTCTGATAACTGACACATAGTAACCTACTGCCAAAGTTTTTACTATGTTTAAATGTGTACAAAGAAGAAAATACGAGGTCATACATACCCTGGAGGGTTTGCCCTAGCGCCTGCAAAGATGGTGCGGACTTGAGCTTCATTCTTCCTGTCCAGCTTAGTCTGAACTCAGGCTGAGGCTTGCAGGGCTTCCCACAACTGTTACCAAAGAAACTAAAGATGGCCACTTATCAAGGAGCAGGAACATCTTACTGAGTCACTGCCCAAGGGGTTATTATTTGTTTAGTTAATTAGGTTTTCAATTTTTCCAAAACCATGAGTATAAACTTTTCATTTCTTTTCTTTTATATATTAAAGTATGTCAACCACTTCAGTTGAACATTCCTCATCTTGCTGTCACTATTTTTTTTTTATCGGCATATGTTCTCTGTAGATACTCCAGGGTTTCATAAGGACAGTATCATGTAAGTATATAATGCATTTATCTACATCCCCTGTTGGAAGGAGGCTGCTTGTTCTTCACCACCTGGCCGCTTAGACCCAAAATAATCACACAGAAACTGTATTAATTAAATCACTGTTTGGCCCTTTAGCTCTAGCTTCTTATTGGCTAACTCTTATTTATTAACTTAACCCATTTCTATTAATTTGTTCATCACCATGAGGTCATGGCCTACCAGCAAAGTTTCAGCACATCTATTTCTGGCAGTGGCTCCATGGCATCTCTCTGACTCTTCCTTTCTCCTCCCATGCTATAGGCCAAGCCAGCTTTTTATTCATTAACCAATAAAACCAACACACAGACAGAAGGACCTCCCACACCAATCCCCCCAAAACAATCGTGTTTTTCTCTTTCCTCCTCCTGATAGTTTCCTTCCTTTCTCTAAGTATCACATCTACTGCCGTGTAATATATAAAAACATGAGGTTATATAGTATCCACACATAAGAGAAATTTTTCAATATTTAATCTTTCTGTGGAGCTCACAATTCACTTACCAAAATTCTCCAGTTGTATCTATTTTCCTGCAAACAAAACACTAGCTCATGTATGTACATTGGAATGCCACCCTGTGGATGCTGCATTCCTTACCTACGAGAAAGGATCCTGAAGAACCTCCTCTTCCACAGGGTTAAGATAACCTGATCAAAAAGTTGATACTTTTTCCCACAGATTTTAGGGTGAAGAACTAACTCTGTCTTATTTGGGCCTCAGGGAGCAGTTTTGTTTCTCTTTTGACCCTTCCCCGGCACCAGAACTTTGTTTGACATGTGCCATCAACTTGACACTTTTGTTAGTTGTTCATAACCTTCTATGCAAGTATTTTCTTTTGTCATCTAAAAGGCAGGCAAGGCTACTTGGGAAATTCTTTCAGTTTGTTGCCTGACCTTCAACTTCATCTTTTATTTCTTTTAAAAATGATTAGATTCCAGGCTAGAAGTAGCTGCTACTTTCTCTCCTCCATATCTTCAAGCCATCAGAACCTTGTTACAGGGCATCTCATGATCAGTGGTAAGCTGCTGAGAGACCTTCTTCCCCAGCAGAGGAGATGCACCATTTCTGGCACATTAAGGATGCAGTCAGCCAGATATAGAGTCATGTTTCAGCTCTGCTGCACGTAAAGATGCCAGTGAAGCTCTTAGAACATTCTAGCCATTGCTGCATGATTCAATACCATAGAGCTGGATTGATTAAATAAAGAATATTCTATTAATTACTTTTCTATGGCTGTGATAAAATATAAAAATAAAAAGACCAAAAGCAACTTATGGAAGCAAGGGTTTGTTTTGTCTTATAGTTCCAGAGAAGAGAGTGTGCGATAGAGACACAGAGTGAGAGAGAGAGCGAGTTCATCACAGTGGGGAAGATAATGTAATAGGAACATGATGTCATCCTGGCAGCCAGGAAGCAGAGATTTCATACTTTATCCAAGAATCAGAGAGAAATAACATGAAGTTGGGGTGTATTACACAACTCAAAGCTAAGTGACATACTTCCTTCAGCAAGCATCTACCTCCTAACATTTCTAAACTCTTCAATTGGGGACCACCAATTAGGACCAACTGTTCAAATATAAGAGCCTATGGAAACATTTCCCTGGTTGTATCCTGCAGAATGTGCTTCTGCTTCCGTGTGGGTGAGAGTGGAGTCAACATAAGGCTGGACACTGAAAGATGATTTTAGACTTGAAGATTGACAGCCCTAATGACTTACACTTACTGAAGGCTCTGAATGATGATCAGTTGCCAGCATCCCAATCACATCATTAAATTCCCTTAATTCCCAAGTAATTTAAAGCTGAAATATTTTTATCTCATGGGATTGTCCTTCAGTTCTGTCTAAAAATATGAACCCAAGCTTTCCATTTTGAATGACTGGAACTGTGGCACCAGTGCCCTTCTCTCTGAATCACTAATTCTTAGTGTTCTGTGACTTCCACAGATTCCCCTGAACAACAAATCAAATGGTTTTCTCTATTCGATTCTACTCCTGTGGTCACCAAGAGACACCACTGGAGTCTCTCAAAAATGCTGCTTTTGAGCCAGTCTGCCTCCTCACTCTTCAGGCCCACCACTAATATCCCTTAATCTGCAAGGTGTTAGCAATTAGCACAATAATTACCCCAGGGACAGCATGGCAGCCAGAAAGCATCTGAGAGGCCAAGCTGATCTTATGAAAATTCTTCCCGGAAAGGTGATGGGAGAATGGGGATATTGCTGGGCCAAAAGTTCAACACATGCCTTTCAAACACCATCTGCCTTTGGTGCGTCATTCTACAGCACTGGGCGATCATCTACAGATGGTTCTTTTGCATTTATGGGGCTTTGTTGTTCTTTCTTTCGGTCCTGAATCTGGGTAATGTTGCTCTGCTGGCTTGAATAGAAACGCATCTCCACCACTCAGGTGTTTGGATGCTTGCTGTTCAGCTGGTGGCACTCTTTTGGGACATGGAGGCTATTAGCAAACACAGGGTCATAGAGGTGAGGCTAGAAGTTTCTAGTCAGCCCCAGTTCCAGCCCAAGAACTCTGCTTCCTGGCCAGCCATCAAGCAGTGTGAAGGCTGCCTCATGCTCCTGCTGCTATAAGCCCACCATGAAGGCTCAAACTTGAAAACTGTGAACTAATAATGCCATTTGTGTCAGGTATTTTGTTCAATACTGAGAAAAGTCAGTATTATGTCCATTTCCCAAAGTGAACATATTTGTGTGTATTTATTCCATAAATTAAATTAAATAGAATCAAATGAATCATAGCTTTTTTGATATACTTATAGTTCTTCAAGATGCAAATCTTTACAGATGGCAGGTTTCTGGGTGCTATAATTAAAGGGTGGCTTTGATATGTGTAAGAAACTGAGGCAGACGGAAATGGCTAGGCAATTGCGGAAAAGGAAGCCCTCACTTCCTCCTGGAGGAATGTGTAGGGACTTCTGAGATGGAAGGGCATTTGACCAGCTTGAAGGAGCCAAGCCCAACAACTGACTCTCTTACTGGAGTTTCTTTACCAAGTAGCGTGTACCTAAGTGACTCCATCTGGTGCTTTCACACTAGCAGAAATCATATACAGGTAGCTATTCCAAATCCAAACTTGGCTGTTGTTATTAAATATCCATGATCCTGCAGATTATGCATATGAAAGTTTTGTGGGCAGAAGGCAATCTTAAATGCAAGTGCAGAGGAATAGAATCTTACTGGCTTCAGGGATCAGGTAGGACGGACACAGGAGGGACATGGGAAAGTTTCTGCCATTCCTTTCTTTGTACATGCTAACTTTATCCACTCCCTCTGTCTCTGCTTCCTCCATTAGAAGGCAGTGGTGGTAACAACTCTTGTGGTTTGTGACAGTGGCTTTGGATCTGGGTAGATAAAAATCTGATCCCAACTTTATCATGTTTCCTGGAAACTAACCATTTGGCCTGTGTATATTTTCTTCTCATCCGTGAAAGAGCGGCAGTATGGCATTTGCTCTAAGGATTGTCATTTTGTTAATGAAATCTGGCAACGTGGTGATGGCACAGTTGATGTCCTCGGCCTGACTGTCTTCCTGCTGCTTTGAATTGAGTCGTTGTCTCTTGTTTTGTGGTGTCACTTTCAGAAGATGGGTGATACCCATTTTTGAATGGCACTGTGGCCTGAAATATAGGCTTATGAATAAAACTGTGTTCCAATCCTTAGTCTCCAAACACCTAGTTTTGACGACTTACTATGACCTAGAATGAACTATTCCACTATTATAAGATTGGGGTTCTCAAACCTTTGAGGACTGGCAATCGTTCAAAACTTGATACACAAAGCTTGGCACAGCCTTCATCACACAGCCAGAGTCCTGAGTGCTACATCTTTGTTCCACATTGTCTTTGGGGAATACCCCTTATCAGATAAACATCTGCCTGTGGTTTCACTGGACAGCACACCTGTAATCTACCTCATTTCTACAGAGATGCAGCCTCTCCTTTAATGTGTAGCTGGGATAAAAGAAATATCTTCCCAATAGGTTTAAAAAATAAGTTGGAGCTTTCCAACAGGGCTAGCCAGAGGGAACATATGAAGATTGAAACTCCCCCTATAATCCTGTGCCCAGCATGGCATCACCTCATCTGCCAGGAGAATTGCATGCTGTCCTTTTCTTAGACCCACTACATCAGCTTCTGAATTATATTTCCACTTCACAGACAAGCATAATCAGTGACCAGTTTCTATAGTGAAAGAGATTAAATTAATGAAAAGGAGGCATCTTACCTGATATAGCTAATATTTTTTACATGATACAGATAAGAACAAGAGCAGGGAAATGTTTCTTCACAAAAATACATCTGAAGACTGAAATCTAACAATCCACAGTCCCAAACCACTCATAGTGAAACTGCCCTCATATTCTAGCTTCTGGCAGTGTTGGAAATCCCTTGTTGGTTGAGGGATTTGCAAGTCAGCCCAGATAATGGAATCACACAGGAAGACTGAGACCTACAGAGAATAAAAACAAATCGGGCACCAAAAATTGTAATCACCCTTGATACCAAAGGAGTGACTCACTGGCCTTGATGCCAAGGGAGTAACCTCAGCAATGACCTGCAGTGCACTTGTGGCAACCTATATCAAGCCCTTCCTCTCCAGCAAGATGTGTGCTGTGCTGTGCTATGGTGTGATGTGGTGTGGCGGGCTGTGGTGTGGTGTGCTGTGGTGTGCGGTGCTGTGCTGTGCTGTGCTGTGGAGCGCTGTGCTGTGCTGTGGTGGGCTGTGCTGTTGTGCGGTGCAATGCAATGTGGTGTGGTACAGTGTGATATGATGTGATATGACATTACATGATGTGATGATGTGATGCAGTATGTGTCTGTCTGTGTGTGTGTGTTAGTCACACATATGTGAGTGAGGATGCATGGACCCAATGATGCCTATAAAGAGGCCAAAGGAGTGTGCCAGATGTCCTTCTCTACCAATCTCTGCTTTATTCCTTTGAGACAGGGTCTCTCACTGAACCAGATGTGGCTAATTCCATTAGACTGATATATTGACCAAGCACCCTTACCCAATGAACCAACTCAGCAAACACATCATTCTCAGTCTTCACAGCACTCAACAGTGCAATGGTTAGAAATTGTCTATAGTTTGATTAATTATAGACAAATTGACAACTGTCAGGCAAAGTCCAGATGTTCTTCAACACTTCGCCTCAGACATTAAGCTAATCTTTCCATCTATTCCTTCAGCCTTGCCTTTGTGGTCTTGTGCACCTTGTTACTGCCACCTGCTAATTCTAGTATAAGCCATCAAGAGAAAGGAATGTTTTTGTTGAAGTGTTTTCCATCCCTGCTAACAAGTCCATTCTGTCAGCATCTTTCGTGGGGTAAAATTCAGCATGGCTTATGGAGCATTCAGAGCATATAGAGCTTGTATTTCCTACCTCACATTCCTTTACTTCCTTCTTTCCTCCATTGTCCCTCCCTCCCTCATTTGTTCCTTCCTTCCTCCTTCTCTCCTTGCCCCACTTCCTCGCCCCCCTTGACTCTTTTTCTTTCTGGGATGACATCATCATGCTTTACCCACTAATCTACTTCCAATGCCCCCTGTTCATTTTCTTGACACTTCTATGTTCCTGAAACATTCTCTCTGCTCACTATGAAAATCTTGTTGTGTGACACCAGTGTGTTCTCTTCCACTGAGGCCTTTGCTAGGATAGCCTTGGCATAATAGGACTGAAAGCATTTAGTGAGTGAAGGGTATTTCACAGCACACCAAGAAAAAAACGGGAAGTGGTTCTAGGGGCTGGTAGAAACTGCTTTCCAAGTGAGGGCAGGTGGTTTACTTGGGTGTACAAGTAATCAAAACCAGAATGATGCACTCATCTGTGAGCAGAGCAATATGTCATTAGTAGTCATTTTATTGTTATGTTTCTTTAGCAGAATAGTAGTGGTAGGTTTTTCCCTAGCCACACATCCTACCTAGTCTCAGGTTCTTGGCCACTTTAGTAGTGTCAGGTATGGGTTCCACTCCATGGAGTGGGCCTTAAAACAAACAAGGTTGGTTACTCCCACAGTATCTGTGTTGCTGTTGTAGGATGATATTAATGATACTTATCTTCTTCTGTCGTATACCTAAAGTACCTTCCAGTACCATAAACACTCTACCTATATATCAGCTCATTCCTCAAACCTCATCAAAGATGCCTCTTGCTTGCAGTAGAGAGTAATTGGCAGAGAGACCCACATCTGGTCAATGTGCAGAGGGTGAGAGACTTTGGAGTACATTGTCCTGTGTTACGTCTCCCGACAGAAGGAGAACTGAGGGGGTGATTAACGGGTCAACAAGATGACCAGGACTGTCATCTATGCATACCTTTTCCTTTTGCCCGAGTTCTTCCTCCATTTATGCCTAAAACTCCTGTTAGTTCCCAAAAGATGGACTTGGGGTCACTGAACACCATTATCTGTATTTCCTCGAGTGGGTGCACTGATTAATTCATTCTTTCTTCTCTCTCTCTCTCTCTCTCTCTCTCTCTCTCTCTCCTTTTCAGAAATATTTGTCTCTTTGTCTTGTTGTGACAAGTGATTAAAACTAGTCTATCAGGAGCACCATCTGGATCCATTGCTTTTCTCTAAAACTTAGGTCACAGTCGTAGGCCTTCTGTGGCAAGGAAGTAAGACCTGGAGAGAACAGTATAAATATCAAAATATGAAAAAAAGGAGATGGCAGAGAAACACTGGAAGCCCTTCCACGTGCGCATTTTACACACACACACACACACACACACACACACACGGAAGTATGGTGAAGAAAAGACCACAAATAACAAGGCAGAAGATATGGATGCTCTGTAAGTGACCTGTGAAGGCTCAGGGGGTTCTTGGCCCAGTGGGCACCTTCAGTTCACCAGCCCACTTCCTTTCTTAGTAAATGTCTCTATTTCTATTTCACCCCTGGTCCCTGGTCCAGCTTTGTTCCCTGAGATACAATGCATGCTACAGCAGGGGCTTCTAGGACTCAGCTCCATGCTTATCCCCCTATTGCCCTCAGAGTTTGCAACATCTGAAATACCTCAGGAAGGAGAAAGAGTTGGAAGTCACATCTCTCACCAGAAGACTCCTCCTTGTGTGTTTTCATTAGTAACAAAATATGCTGCAACCTTGTGTCAGGCGCAGGCAAATGGCTCCCCTGAGACTTATTAATGAGGCCGTGTGAAACTGTGTGGAAATACGAAGTCAGTAGCAAGCTCATTTCCCAAGCATATGCTTTGCTCTGAAGTCTGGCCACATCTCACTCCTGTGAGGTGGCTTTTGCTATTGAGAGGGTAAATACTAATCTTAGACAAATTTCAAAATGTCTCAAATGGCACTGTCCCTCTCCTAGGAGTCCTTCCTCCAGAAAATCTGTGATGGTCAGGTCCTGTGGGTGTCCCTTTGAGATGCCTGTCAATTTCTTTAAGAGCCAACTCTCCAGTTGATAAGCAGAAATGCTTTTTCTTAAGGGCAGGGGAGGCTCGTCTTTGAAATGGAAACGTCAAAGACTTTACAACAGAGGCTTCCTTTGAGAAAACAGCAGGCAGAAGGTGTATAATTTAACTTAGGAATCCTGGCTCCAAACTGAAAAACTCCATTATTTTGCAGAGATGAAAATTTCCTCTCTTCCTCTCACTAAAGGTAATTAACTTACAGCGGTGGCACCTTTAATCACTGGGCAAATTTAGGATGAAGTATGGATGACAAAGGGGACTAACTACTTTTGCTTCACTGCTAAATATTGCTTCCCTTGAACATATATACACTGGGGGGGGG
>LOEQ01007215.1:9736-21042 GCA_001685075.1 Bramus lutescens | reverse complement strand
AGTCCAAACTCCTCCACTGGCAGGGTACCTACCCTACCTCTCCCTTTTAAGGTCTCTTCTCCATTCACATGCTGACAGTTGTCTCCCTGCCCCCACACCAGAGGACCCTAATGCCACTAAACCTGCCCTGCTCTCCCCAGGGGACACAGTACTCCTCAAACAGTTTAACTCCTAGGTCTCTCAAACCTTGATGGACAGGACCTCACAGGGTAAACCTCACCACCCCCTCAGCTGCCAAGCTCTTGGGACACCCATGCTGGTACCATCTCTCCAGGCTCAAGTGGGCACCTACTCAGGACACTTGGTCTGTTCAGCAGATACGATCTTCCATCCTTCGATTTACCTGCTCCTCATCCTGGCACACTCATCTTTGGTAATAACAATATTTTCTTTATAGACACCTGCCTTCTCACCTCCCCCAAGGAACAGATGCCTGACATCTCTGGTATGACAGTACATGGGACACCTTTCCAGCCACACCTCTTGCTGAGCATGGACCCAACAACACCTAGCTCTTCCCTTCCCCATGTCACCCTATACCCACAGGAAGTAGCCAGACTTGAATCAATGACCCTTTTTCCTAGAGAGCTCAAATTTTTGGTCACAATTATAGCTTTAATTTCCTATCATCCCTATATCCAAAGAGTCTGGAATGTTAAGTTGGGAGCGTAGACCCCAGCCCTTCGCATCTATCCCAGCCCCCAGGCCTGAGAGTTCTATTGGCCTGGAGTCCAAATCCCAGCATGTCAGGTCCTACAGTGAGTGTATTTAAGTGAACTCCCAAAAGAGGATCACCTGGTCCCTTCTCCTTCCTCCTGGTGGTCACATTCACAGCCTCCTGGTTTCCCCTCAGGGCCACCTGAGAGCTCAGGAATCCCATTAAAACTAGATATTTCTTAATTTGGCTTGATTAGGATTTTGCGTTGGCAGAAAGCTTGCATTAGTAAAACTTCCTAACAGTATGAGGGTGCATCCTTTGGGTATATGACCAAGAGTAGTATTGGTAGGTCTTGAAGTAGATTGATTCCCAATTTTCTAATAACCCACCACATTGGTTTTCAATGTAACTACACAAATTTGCACTCCCCCTGGCAAAGAAGGAGTGTTCCCCTTACTCCACATCCACTCCAGCATATCTATCTTTGTTGTTTTTGACCTTAGCTGTTCTGACAGATACAAGATGGTTTATCAGAGTCATTTTGATTCACATTTCCTTGATGGCTTAGGATGATGAGCAATTCCTTAAGTATTTTGGCCATTTGCAGTTCTTCTGCTGAGAACTCTGTTTAGATCTGTACTCTGTTTTTTGATTGGATTATTTGATAATTTGATGTCTAGTTTCTTGAGTTCTTTATATATTTTGGAGAACAGTCCTCTGTCTGGTATTGGGTTAGTGAAGATCTTTTCCCACTGTGTAGGCTGCCATTTGACAATAAAGGAACTTCTGGAGACATTACCATCCCTGACATCAAACTTTGCTATAGAGCTACAGTAATGAAAACTGCTTGGCATTGGCATAAAAACATACAGGTGGACCAATGGAATTGAATTGAAGACCCTAATAATAATCCACACACCTATGAACATCTGATTTTAGACAAATAAGCTAAAATTATACAATGGAACAAAGAAAGCATCTTCAATAAATGGTGCTGCCATAAATGGATATCAACATGTGGAAGAATGCAAATAGATCCATATATATCCCCAGCACAATACTTAAGTCCAAATGGATCATGGACCTAAATCCAGCCATGCCAACTCTCATTGAAGAGAAAGTGGAAATTAGCCTTGAACACATGGGCACAGGAGACCACTTCCTAAATAAAACACCAGTAGCACAGACCCTGAGAGAAACAAATTAATAAATGGGACCTCTTGAAACTGAGAAGCTTCTGTAAGGCAAAGGACATGGTCACTAAGACAAAATGGCAGCCTAGAGAATAGTCTCTTCTTCATCACTGCTAATTTCTTAGATCCAGCTACCCAGCATCAATTGTCCCAGGAAGCAATGGATTCATTCACTTAAGTGGTGCTGATCTCTTGTTAATCACTGCTGATTCTTCAACCCCAGATGACCAGAATCACAAATTTTAATTCAAATCATTAGGTAAAAAAAATCTTATAGAGCTTTTTGCCTCCCTCTGAAATGTTTCCAACCAGGCTTCCCTTTTCTGCACTACTCTAAACAGGTTTATTTTCCATGCTCCCACAATAGTTAATCACACTGGGATGCAGTTATATCCAAGAACCTTGGACTGTTTTAAAGAGACCAGATTTTTAAATACTATGGGACTTTCAAAGTAACTTATGGCATTAGTGTTACTATGAAAATCCCTGAACACTTAATGACTTTTCCAAGACCAAAGCTTGCCACCATATTCCTATCTAAAACACACATTTGGATTGGTTGTAGAAATACCCCTTTCCAGGTACCAATTTATGATTTAGTTGGGGTTTCTATTGTTGTAATAAAGTACCATCAGTACAAGCAAGTTGGGGAAGAAAGGGTTATCCCATCTTACAGCTTTCAGTATATCATACAGGGAAGTCAGGGAAGGAACAAACATAATGTAGGAAAATGAAGAGAAGAACTAAAGCAGAAGCTACAGAGGAATGCTGCTTCCTAACTCGCTCTTCATGGCTTTCTCAGCCTGCTTTTGTATGCCATCCAGGACTGATTATCTAGGGACAGTATCACCTATAGTAGGCTGGACTCTCCCGTATTAATCACTAGTTAAGAAAATGCTTTATAGAGTTGCCTATAGTCATTTTCTCAGTGAAGAGTCTTTCTCTCAAAACAAAACAAACACAACAACAACAACAAAAAAAGAATCTCTCATTCCAGATATATTAGGTTTGTGTCAAGTTGACAAAAATCAACCTGCAAAGTCACCTGCCAGGTCTTATAGAGAGACCCATTAAGATGGTTTGGAAGCCCCAAATCATACAAATTTCCCCTGAGTTTGATGAGATGAATCTTTATGCAAGAAGAAACATGCTTTAGGGAGAAGGGAGAAGGTATGGGATTTGTGTATATTGTGTCTTTATTTTATCCTGCTTTTCTGGCTAGATAGCTACTTGGTAGGTAGCTAGGACACCATAGAGTATGGGCAAGCTTTGCATCTTCTGACAGTGCAATCGTGGGCCAGATCCTTTGTAAAGCTGGAATTTTCAAAACTTTCCTGGTTCAGTTTTTTAGGTTAGCACATGTGTCTGAGAGTAATCCATTTACTAGACACTGTATGTGCCAGCACCACCTGCTCACCATACCAAAAGCCCTGGCTGCAACTCCCTGTGGGAAGCATCATCATTCCTATTCACGACACTGGTAAGTGGCAGACAGACACTCACATCTGGTTATGTTACATCCAGGATTTCTAAAAATGCAGAAACAGCATAGCAGATTTAAGTCACACTTAAGCTAAAGGCATATAGACTTTGGAAAATTAGGCCAATGAGCGAGAGTTTAAAATGCCATTATAAAATTAGATGCTTTCTATAAAATTAAAGATCTGCATATGAAATCTACATGCTATCATCTTTTGGGGTAATATGGAAGAGTAGTTTTGTTAATAAGTTTTGAAGATATTCAGCTCAGAAACTAAAGAATAATAAGAAAAAACTAGCTGAAATCATGGTTGCAGTAAAGCCTTACTTCTTCAATCTATTCCTCTATCACTCTCTGTCTTTTTGCCTTGTGATCTCTGTATAGAATGATTGATGGACCTACCTATCTATCTATCTATCTATCCATCTATATATCTATCTATCTTTTATCTATAATTTCTTATCTCTATCTTCTATGTTTCTACATATTTATCTATGCAGCTTTTAGAGAAAAAATAGTTACAGGAAATGCTATAACTCTGGCTAACATTACATGATATTGTTTTAAGTTTATGTTGCCTAGTTTCAAAGAGTTATATCTTTCTATTAAAAATGAATGATTTAGAATCCCCCTAACAATAATAAGATTAACTATATTAAAATAAATTAAAATCAAATAAAAATAAGGACTATCACTCTGTTGAGAGAAATATAGTTAATTGGTGTTAACATATTTAACAAGTTTATATAGTAATTTACACACAAAATGAAAGCTTATCATCATTTTATCAGGAAAAACGCCGAACAAAATAGACCCAAATTTGAAAAGTATGTATGAAAGTCCACTGAGGTACTGTTGCATTTGATGATGAAGTACTGAATTAAGTTTCAGAAATGACTTCCAGGGGAAGTCAGGGGAAGATACAAACCATTCTGAATGTTTTTTATCTACCAAATGAAGATATGTCTTCCTAGCTCTTCTTAAAATTTAGTCTTTATAATTACAGTTTTCAAATAGCTGCAAATGTTGTTGACAGAGAATTTAGCATGCAAATAGCCTGACAATACAACCCTTGACCTTCAGTTCTCTGGCATCTCATTTGGGTTGAGACCCAGTGGATGTGTCAAGTCTGAGCCTGCAAGCCCTCCAGTTTCAATTCTCAGTTGGGTCAGCACAAAAAAACCTCATAGAATATTATGTTTAGGTGTGTTGCTTTTGTTTATGCTGCATTTGTTTAACTCTGTGAAGCTGTGATTCTTTGCCTGTTCAAAACACCTGAAGGTCTAATAAAGAGATGAATAGCCAATAGCGAGACAGGAGAAAGGATAGGCGGGGCTGGCAGGCAGAGAGTATAAATAGAAAGAGAACTCTGGAAGAGAAGGAATGAGAGAGGACGGAGAGGACTTCAGGGGGGCAGCCACCCTTACACAGCAAGGCATGGAGTAAGAAGAGGGAGAAAAGTATACAGGAACAGAGAAAGATAATCCCCCGAGGCCAAAGAAAGGTGGGACAATTTAAGTAAAGAAAAGCTAGCAAGGACAGGGGTTCATAAGAAATAATGAGCCTCTGTGCATTTATTTGGGAGTTAGCCCCCACCCCCAGCAAAAGAACTAAGAATAAAAAGAGGGAAAAGAATGAAAAGAGTGAAAACCAACAACAAATAATATAGACCGCTATATCAGCTGATTTCATTCTCTAAATAGAAGTCTTAGACTTAGTCTAAGAATAGCCAAGTAGCATACATCGCCAAGGAACCCGAATTCTGAAATGTACTTTGGATGGAAATGACTTTGTATTTTGCTTATTTTTTCTTTGGGTAATGTACAAGAAGACATTTTCAAATTAATTTTCATTGAATAGAAAACAGCAAAGAGATTTTATTTCTATATTTTGAATGATACCAAAAAAGGTACTTTTAAAACCTTACTGGTAAGGGCCAAGCTTCCCAATGCAAGTTCATTCTTCACTGTAATTCTCTATTCCTTGAGTTTTTACCTGCAACCATGGCCAGCATTGTAGCACGTGGACAAGCAATGACTAGAGTTTCTGGAGTGGAAGACAGGATGAGCTGCAGTTTGGAGGGCATTTCTGTCTCCAATGGCATTCTGGAAGAGCGCTCTCTGGGGAGTGGCGCTCTTCAAGCCTATGCTACTTGGAGCCCATTTCTTTCCTTTTGTACACAAACAAATTGCCACTGGGCTCGGTGAAGACTCTAGGTTCTTAATTACAGAAATGTGATTTAACTGGGTTCGAGTGCTGCCGTTTGGACTTAGGAACCTGGGTCGTGTTTAGATTTAAAATGTCTGATGGTCATCTGTTGATACTGAAATGATCGGTCAATGGGACAAGTGCAGTCAAGCCCATGTCCTTTTAGCTGTTGGTCAGTTCCCCCAGTGCCAAAGGCTTGCCTGCGCTGTTATGCTTCCTCAGATGGGAGAGCACTTTCCACCGTTGGCTGCTGACCTTGAGGAGAGCCTGGCACTCCCAGCAGAGTCAAAGACTACAGACACACTCCCCTTTAACCTCCCTGTGTTGGGCTAAGCAGCATCAACCTTGCTTTATTTCCAAACTGCGGGGAGGGGACACCATCAGTAAGCCCCCAAAATGTTCAATGTGTCAGCTTCATCCCGGGACAGTCTGTGTCCTCTCTGCATGCCCCACCAGCTGAGTGAAAGAGAACAATTTGGAACTAGGAATTCAACTCCAGTGAAATGAAATGCAAGGTCCAGGCATACTTTCTGCCTTTGTGTTGGAGCAGAATTAAACACAGGAGTTCAAGAAGGCTTAACCTCTGACCACAGATCAAAATGTGGTACTAAGAGTTTGTGACTGTGTCACTGACTTTGGTTAGTCAATACAACTCCCCATCCAATTGTCTAACTGAAGGATGATCCACTGTTGTTGGTTGTTTTCTTATTTTGATTCTTTTGGCTTTTGGCTGGGGGCAGGGGGCAACACCCAGCTCCCAAATAAATCCATGGAGGCTTATTCTTAGTTATGAATGCCCAGTCTTAGCTTGACTTGTTTTTAGCCAGCTTTTCTTAACTTAAATTATCCCATCATAATTTTTCTTTCTTACTCTTTTGCTGGTTGTGTAGCTGAGTGAGTGGCCTCTTTTCTTGCTACTTGATCTCTCTTTGTTTCTCTCCCTTTCTTCTATTTATTCCATGCCAGCTTGCCTATTTCTCTCTCCTGCCCAGCTATTGGCCATTCAGATCTTTATTAGACCAATCAGGTGTTTAAAGGCAGGCACACAGCTTCACTGGGTCAAATAAATGTAACATTAAAAGCTTGCAGCACATCTTTGCGTCATTAAAACAAATGTTCCATAACATTAACAAATGTAGCACATCTTAAAATAATATTCTACAACAACCCACTGTGTGCAGAGCAATAGAAAGTCATGAATAGAGAGAGAGAGCAGACAGCTTGCCTGAAATCTAAAATCAGCTGAATGCTGGAACTGTGCCCAAGAACTGATAGAGACCTGAGAGGAAAGTTCAAAGGCACGCTGTGCTGGTGTCTCAGAAGTAAAGGAGCAGAGACAGATTCCTGAAGGTTAGACAAACACAAATATAGGGAGTCAGAATGAAAGCAGCTTATGTCATTCACTCAGAGCTCCAACCAGTCTTTCCAAGAGAACACAAGCATGCATTCCATCCCTCAGCCTGACTTCCACATGCTACTGGCTTCCTAGTTTTCTTCCTTTTGTTTATTTATTTGGATGATTTACATGATTAGCAAAGCGATGGCTCTCATTACAATTAGTTAGTACACAATCACCCCACTATGCTTATTCATTTATTTGTATATTTATTTATTTTGGTGCTTAGAATTGAGATAGGTGGAAAGCACCCTATCACTGAGTGTTATCCTGAGGCCTATGTGCATGGATTCCTTGAATGATATGGGAGGGAAAACTTCTCTAGAAACATAGAAGAGAAGACTGAATGTTGTTCTCAAATGTGTTTTACTCATTTCATAGTAAATATTATATTAATAATTGAATAATATTAATATATGATAGCAAAAGTAATATCAACAAGCCCATTATTTATTTTTAATCTATTTTTTTAAAATTTTATGTGCTATCCCCAGTTGCCATTCCCTCCCCTTCTCCCACCCTTACATCCCCCCATCCCACCCACCATCCCCTCTTCAGAGGAGGTCAGGTCACCCTTGGGGAATCAACAAAGTCTGATATACCAAGTTGAGGCAAGACCAAGACTTTCCCCCTATATCAGGTCTGAGCAAAGATATTCCACCATAGAGAATGAGCTCCAAAAAGGCAGTTCATGCACCCAGGATAGGTCTTTTTCCACTACCAGGCCCCCACCCAGCAGACCAAGCCATATAACTGTCATTCACATTCATAAGGCTTAGTTTGGTCTCATGCAGGATTCCCAGCTACGAATTGAGTCCCTATGCTCCCACTAACTTGGGTCAGCTGTCTCTGTGGTTTGCACAATCATGATCTTGACTTCCCCCACAGTAAGCCCATTGTATTAGCAGGAGTAACTGTACATTTCTCTCTGAGAAACTCCATCCCATGATTCTCTTGATATTCATATACTCCTCTATAGACAGTTCTTAATATTATCCTGAAATCTTGGTCAGGTTTAAATGAAAATGTTCTGCAGGCACATGACTCCTCCTGAAGTCATGGAGAAAGAAGGAAGTGTCATAGATGAATGACATCATGATGAGGAGCTCACTCAGAGTCAATTGAACTCCCATTCCAATCACATGAAGCTCCCATATCCATTTAGGAATATGAAGTTTAAATATGCATTGTTACAATCTCATGAGTTTTTTACAAAATTATCCTATTACTATATAGAATTAGCAATATAAAGCTGGATATAATTATGAAAATTGAAAAAATAACCATTGGACCATTCTAAGGCATGAAAAATTCAGAATCAGGGTGTAACTCAATTGGAAGAGTGCTTCCTAGAGTACACGAAGGCCTTGGTTTGGTCCTCAGCTGCTCATAGTAACACGTGTCTGTGGTACTAACACTTGGAAGGTGGAAGCAACAGGTTCTGAAGTTCAAGATAATCTTCCGCTGCAGCAACATAGTGAGTCTGCTGTCATATTAGGCTGCATAGGACCATTGAGAACCTAAATTCAAAACCAGTGAGGATTCTGCCTATTACTATATTATTAATAAATGTATTTAGTACAAATCTTCAAGAGGAAACATGTTAAGTGATGAAGATAAATTTTATAAAGAGCTCTGGTCTATAGATCTAGGGAAAAGGAAAATGTTAAGAATCAATTGTACATGGAAGTGGGTACCTGTGCTCATATGTGTATATGTGACTATCCACAGCTGAAGGAGCAGGCAAAGTCACAGGTTGCATAGTGAAGATATTTTCACCCTGAGGAAATCTTCCCAGGAGGGAAGAAAGGGAAACCTAGTGAGAGGGGAGAGTTTAGACATGCTGCAGCAAAACTTGTGATTTTCCAGATACAGGCAACTGGGACAAAATAAATGTGATGAGAATACAGGAACACCAACATGAACAGAATTAATATATCACCATTAGGCATATATGCCACAATCTCAAATGTGGGAGCAAAATAAAGCCCAATTGAATTCTTTTTTGGAAAAATAAATTGCCCTCTCCATTTATACAACTGTGATATTATCTGCTGACATCCATTCCCCATCTTTGCATGAGAGACGTCTTCCTTAGCCATCCTCACCCTGGCTGCTGGACCTGTAGGTGTAAGGACCTGTGGGTCTTATGGAAGCATTTGCTATTGTACCTAATTTGTTTTGGAAATTCCAGGGACTCACGCAGTAATCTCTAGTCATCAGGGTAGTCATTGATGTTTTTATTCCATAGCTGGGTTTTATGTATTCATTTTCTTTATTCTTTTGTGTACTTTATTTCTCTTTGTGTTCAACAATTTATCAGAAAAGTCCTGTCTTGTCATCTGTCATAAGAATTATTATTTTACTTCATGTACCATTAAGAATATAAGTGAAAAATATTATACTGTGATAATTATACACTGACATCCATATTTTACTTGACAGGTGTTAAAATGTGGAGAACACCCTTATTGTTCGTTGTCCCTACCCATACTCCCTTCAGTGCTCCACCCTTGCATTACCTTCTCCTTTAAACCTCCCTCTCTATCACCCCTTTTCCCCTCCACACACAAACTCACCCCCACCACACACACACACACACACACACACACACACACACACGTATGTTTAATTGAAATAACCTGAACAAGGGATAATGTTATTTTCAGAGCTCATAATACAACAGATAGAAGTGTCTGTGCCAGGTGCGCAATATATCTACACAGTTATTGGTTAGGGGTATCTTAGACCCTTCCAATATAGGCCAATGTCATTGATCTTGATTGCTGACCTGAATTTGATAGCAAGAGTCTATTTCTGCAGATACCAAAATTTTTTTTGTATTTTCCATCTTTATGTGGCTTTTTTATTTATTAGATTTTTAAAAAATACCAATCCAAGTTTTCACTCCCTCCCTCTTCCCATGCCCTCCACATACCCTCCCACCCTACCCCCATCCAATCCTCAGAGAGGGTAAGGCACATTGCCTTGTCCAAGGTCCAAAGCCCTCCCTATTATATGAAGATTGAGTAAGGTATATAATCAAAGAGAAAAGAATCCCCCCCCAAAAAAAAACAGTACAAGCAGTAGGGATAAATCCTGGTGCCACTGCCAGTTGTCCCTCAGTCTGCCCCAGACATGCAACTGTCAACCATATTCAGAGGGACTAGTTTGGTACTAAGCTTGGTCTTTCCAAGTCCGGCTCATGTTGGTGAGCTCCCATTATCAGGGAGACTGTTTCAGTGGGTAAACCCATCATTGTCTTGACCTCTTTGCTCGTATTCTCATTCCTCTCACTTCAACTGAACTTTAGGAGCTCAGTTCAGTGTTCCAATTTGAGTTTCTGCCTCTGTTTCCGTCAGCTGCTGGATGAAGGTCTACAGTGATATTTAAGATATTCATCAGTCTGACTACAGGGCAAGTCAAGATCGGGTCCCCTGTCCTCTATTGCTTAAGGTCTTAGCTGGGGTCATCCCTGTGGATTCCTGAGAATTTCTCTAGAACCAGGTTTCTGCTAACTCTATAATGGCTCCCTCAATCAATATTTCTCTTTCCTTGCTCTCATCTCTGTCCTTCCTCCATCTCAACTATCCCATTCCCTCAATTTAACCTCCCCCTCCCCTTCTCCCCTCCTCTTCTGCTTCCCCCTTCCCTTCTACCCCACCCCTATGCTCCCAGTTTTGTCAGGTGATCTTGTCTGTTTCCAATTTCAAAGTGTGTCTATATATGTTTTTCTTTGGCTTCACTTTATTACTTAGCCTCACTAAGATAATGAACTATAGGCTCAATGGTTTTTGTTTATAGCCAGTATCTACTATGAGTGAGTACATACCATATTTAACTTTTTGGGTCTGGCTTACTTCACTCAGGATAATGTTTTCTAATTCCATCCATTTGCATTCAAAGAGATATGGAGAGAGTGGACAGTCTTGTCTTGTTCCTAAGTTTAGTGGAACCGCTTTGAGTTTCTCTTCATTTTTGATGTTGGCTGTCAGCTTGCTGTATATTGCTTTTATTATATTTAGATATGTTCCTTATATCTCTGATCACTCCAGACATTTATTAAGAAGGGGTGTTAGATTTTGTCAAATGCTTTTTCAATGTCTAATGAAATGAATATATGTCTTTTTTCTTTCAGTTTATTTATATGATGGATTACATTGATAGATTCTGTATGTTGAACCAGCCCTGCATCTCTGGGATGAAGCTGACTTGATCATGGTGGATGATTTTTTTATATGTTCTTGGATTCAGTTTGCCAGCATTTTTTGAGTATTTTTGCATCCATGTTGATGAGTGAGAATGGTCTGTAATTCTCTTTCTTGGTTGAGTCTTTGTGTGGTTTTGGTATCAGGGTAACTGTAGCCTCAT